>PVLA01008827.1:0-83531 GCA_004027455.1 Hydrochoerus hydrochaeris | reverse complement strand
AGGTACTCGCCCACCCTCAGAGAGTACTAGAGCTGCTAGTACCCAGGTACTCGCCCACCCTCAGAGAGTACTAGAGCTGCTAGTACCCAGGTACTCGCCCACCCTCAGAGAGTACTAGAGCTGCTAGTACCCAGGTACTCGCCCACCCTCAGAGAGTACTAGAGCTGCTAGTACCCAGGTACTCGCCCACCCTCAGAGACTACTAGAGCTGCAGTGAGGCCAGACCCATTCATTCTTTTTCCTGAAAGTGGCAGTTTGATGAGAGATGGAGGAAGTGGGATGAGAGACGAAACCACATTTGCATGTTATATTCAAAACAGAAAAGGAGTGAGTCAGTGTTTCTCAAATATTTAGCTTCACTGTCTCTCCTGCAAATTTAGTTTCTACCAACATGAGCTCTTGATGGTTTCTCACCAAACCTCTAACTCTGATGATCCTCTTACTGTCCCTGCTCCTAGCTTCACGGGAATGTGTGGATGAGTGAGGTCATAACGACTGACAGGGAGAGAGACAGGCTCAGGCAGTGAAGGCAGTGTGGGACAGCAAACGCACACCGAGAGCCCGGCATGAAATAAAGCACCCTAACTTCACACTGCTTATCCAGAAGGTGGAAGGAAACCCCCCACCTTTTTTTAAAAGACTGTGTTGTGAGGGACACAGACTGAGGAGGGGCTGAGGCTGCCTATTGTCAGTGAAAGCAACACAGGACAGCATCCCGTCTCCTGCCAGGGACCACAGCCAACACAGGCAGAAGCAGAGCAAGGAGCTCAGTACAAGCAGCAGGATGCCAGGAGGTCAATTTCTCTGAAAAATACTAAGCACTGCAATGTAACAAGCACCAGAATAGTAGCAGGTGCTATGTCTGTGGAATAAAACGAGTGAGACAGGATCCCTGCCTCAAAAAAGCTTATGGTTTAGCAGGAGAAGAGGCTATCTTGCCAAAAATCACCACATAGCCAGCTTTCGACCTAGTATCTGTATTAGACAATATTGCAAATTTTTTTTTAATCGGTACCAGCGATCAAACTCACAACTACATGCTTGCAAGGCAGGTGCTTATGCCACTGAGCTAAATCCCCAGCCCCTAATATTGCAAATTATATTAGGACAAATTAGAAAATGTGTTACCATTCTGGAGTCTCCGCATCCTCATTTGAAAACAGGTGCAATGCATATGCTGCAGGGTCGTTCTGAGAATAAAATGATGCCACCACAGGGAGTCTGCAGTGGAGGAGAAGTACAACAAGCATGTCTCACCCCTTCTGAAGAAGGAAAAATGATGTACCCTGGAGAGCGGCAGGACAAGGGAGGGAAGTGGAATTTGAGCTAAGACTTAAAGGCTGTGGAGGATTCTGACAGGTGGAAGTGGAAAATGTGAAAGCAGATGTGGGACAGTGAGGCGGGAGTGTGAGGATGAGTATGCGAGGTGGAAGATGCATGACTGGATGTTGTCAAAGCCCTCAACAGTACAACTTGGGGTGTAATGTTACTGGCTCTCTGGGCAAAGTTCTCATTTGCTGGGGGAGGATAGGATATATGCAGGAGAGGGCAAGACCAACGGGGAAGCAGAAGGTAGTTAGGAATCTGGAGATAGACACTAAAACTCAATCTTCCCGGCGCCATATAACAAAATGTCTACCAACCACGAGATAGCTGGGCAGTCACTATCATAGAAGACCAAGCCAGCTGCAGGACTCAGAATCACTCCCATGGATTATACAGTACTCCATGGCTATCGCTAGGTGGCGCCAACCCCAAATTTAGACCAGGATAGGTTTGCAGGTGTAGCTGGATCCTCAGAATTCTAATTGGCTAGGCTAGGCTCACCTTCACCTTTTTGTTAACTTCACAGCAATGCAAACACATGGCTTATACCACTAGTTCTCCAAGTACGGTCTTTATACCTCCATCAGCAAGCACCAGCAATCTGCCAAAAATGCAAATTATCAGGCTTTACCAGACCTAGGGAGATAGAAATTCTAGGTGTGGGAACTAGAAATCTGTGCTTTGACAAAGCCCCTTCCAGAGGATGCATGATAAAGTCGCAGAGTCTCGCACTATACAGATGAGTTTCTGGGCCCCATTTTTTCTAGTATGGCAGGGTTTTACTGCACAACTCTGACACCGGACAAATCATTTACATCTTCAGTGGACCAATAAAATGAGGAAAGGGGTAGTTGGAGAATTAAAATTCCAGACACAGGAAACCAGAATTAATTGAAATGATTAAATCCTAGAACAATCACTTTCAAATAAACTTCCCAACTTAACAATGACAGTCAACACTTACAAACATGTGAGACATCTCTGCCTTGGCACATATACAGTCTAAAATTTGGGGGTCTATAAGCTGAAGAATAGCATTATGCCTCGAATAAATCACATGGGTGATGAGCCAGGGAGTTAAAAAACAATTAGCCATGTGTTTTGAGTGTTGTTCTTCCTGAAGCCACTGGTACACACTGACATTCAGAAGCAGGCTTTGTAAATTAAAACGTAAGTAAAACTTTTATTGACATTGGCTTGTGATACATAGTAATTACTTTCATCTGGGGGGACTGATACATATGCATATCAATCTTGATCGTTTTTATTTCTCCCACCCTCTCTTCCATTAAAATGCAAGTTTGGGGAAGGCAGAAAGAATTTCTGCCTGTCTGGACTGTTGGGGTATCTCTAGTGCATGGAGTAGGGTCAGACATATGGTAACTATTCAGGTTAAATAAATGCATGATTAAACCACAAAAAGCTGACCTAGGTTGTGCTGTACAACCGAATTTTCTGGATGACAGAAATGTTCTGTAAATTGTATACAATACAGTAGCTACAGGTGGCTACTGAGCACTTAAAATATAGCTAGTCTGACTGGTAATTGAACTTTACATTTTAATTAATTTCACTTTAAACAGCTACTCATAGCCGCTGAGAATCATATTGAACAGCATAGTTAATAGAGGCTGTGGAAAATGTGTGTGTAGCAAAAAAACCAACAAAATACAGTAAAAACAATAGTGAGTGTGGAATGCAGAAAACAGATTATCTCCGATGCTGGAAAATGACTCCAGTAAGAGCATAATGGTGGGCAATGCTGGATTTGACTCACCAGAGGCTGTGGGAGCAGCCGCGGAGTCAAAGAGGACTTTCAGATTCAACAAGGATTCGCCATTTCCCTGTTTCTCCAGGGCTAAGATGGAGTGAACCAATGAAGCCCACAGCCAGTTGTGAGAGTGACTGCTAGACAGCTGGCCAGGGATAAAAAGTGTCTGAAGAAGCAAAAGCTGTAAAATTTCAGCAATCCTCTTTCATCTGAGCTTGCTTTTTGGGTCATGCTATCTACTCAGTTATTTTCGTTCATTCAAATATTTTCCAAAGCTAACTGCCAGCTCATTTTATCTTTTTAGAGGACTTTATACCAAAGACTGACTCTTGAAATTAAGACTTTAAAGATTCTAGGACTTGCACCAAACAGAAGGAATCTTGAGGGAAGGAGCATGCTTTGAAAAACGCGATGATTAAATGATGGCCACTTACTGTTAATTTAAAATTTTCCGCTTTCTTCTCCACTCAAACTACTGAAGACCGTTTGTCATAAGGCCTGCACTCTCTGACACATGACAAAAGCAAGAGAGTCGCAAATGTTCTAGCAGCAAGTTCTCTTCCTTATCCTTCTCCATGGATAAGATCCTCTGGCCAAACTGTTCTCCTATCAAAGGGAGCAGGCACAGTTCCCAGCCAGTCACTGGTATTATTCACAACAGCCGATCACATCCTTCTGAGGGAGCCAGGGACACCCCATCTTCTTGATACCACAGAACCTGCTGCTTACAGCTCCTGGTTATTCATGTTATTCCCAAGGGTAACTCCCAGGGGTCTTGCATAATGAGCAGAGCCCTCTCCCTTAGCTGTGAGAATGCACGACTAACCAACTGCGGCGGCCTCATCCAGCCAGCGGCAGGTCTGGGTCGGGGGTACAGTGGTGAGCACAGCTGCCTTCCAGTGTCAGGTGCTGCAGGTGTAGTCATCCCCATAAGCCCGTAACTCCTCCCTCCCAAATGAGGCAAACTGAAACTGATTTAAGTAAATCACTCTTTTTTCCCTGGCGGGTATACTGGGGATTGAACCTAGGGCTTTCACCCAGAGCTACGACCCCAGCCCTTTTCTACTTTTTATTTTGAGAAAGGGTCTCATTAAGTCACTGAATTATCTAACCTCAGCTCAAATTTGCGATCCCCTTGCCCCAGAGGCCTTCTGGAGCACTAGGATTACAGGTATGTTCCACAACAACAACCAGGTATCATGGTTTTATAGACACTCCATGAAAAGTTTACCAGTTGCTAATGGGACAGACATTCTTCATGGAGGGCTGTCCACCCCTTTTGAGCTCACCCTTGCATGCCAGAGGCATAAAGCCTGGACACTGCACTGCTCAGAGGCCCTGGCCATCAAGACTGCCATTACATCCTACCAATGGGAATCGCTTGCATGACATCCAAAAGATGAAAGAGAAAGGTAAGTCATTATTCTTAGATAGAAGCTGAGGGACAGTGGTAGACAAGAGATGGAAGGTTTTGCCAGAGGTTCCTACACCTGCCACAGAACCACCCACATCAGCGCTACTGGCAGGTGAGTTTTTTAGCAACCACTCCTCTGTGAATCTTCTATGATGACATTAGTGAAATGTGCTGTAGCAGACATTCCTGTTCCCTGCTGAGTGTCCTCGGGTACCACTCCCGATGTCAGGCCATACTACAGGGGTACATCAGCCTCAACTCAGCATCAGGCCGATAGCTCCTCAGCTCAAGGGCAAGTCACACATCTCTCCTGTTCTAGGTAGGGTTCTTCTAACACTGCAGACACAGTGAGAATTTAGTGTGTCCACATGTGTGTCTGCTCAGAAATACAGGGAGTTAATATTCCTGGGAGCAGCCAACAGATAGATTCTTCTTATCCTATTTTGGAAGGACAATTTTAGAATTATACATGCTTCTCAGAAAATTTTAATAGGATTCAGCTTCTATTTCTCTAAGTCATCTTAAGTAATATGCCCTTCCATTGGCCACTTCTCCTTTCTTTATTCTCTTATTGTTGATTTCTAGGATTATTTTCCAATAAACTTGCTGCTGTCTTTGCCTGAGGGTCTGCTTTGGGAGGACCCAAGCTAAGACTGTGGCCTTCCTGGCCTTCACTCCCAGCTTTCAAATGTTGTATGAGCCTTTGCTTCTTACATTAAAATACTTCCTATTCCTCAAACCTAGAATGGCCTCTCTTTTCCTGGCAACATTATAATATAGTTACGTGACATTCTATTTCATTTCTATATTATATATAGCTCTGTGCATGGATACCAGTCCTCCATTATTTTATTATGACCAGTACAATGATTATTACAAAAGACATTATTAGTTATTGCACCAACAGCTTTTTCTCAATTTCCCTTACTAACAAAATCCAATTTTGGTTAACTTGGCAATGTATGTGACCCAAATCTTAATTTTTCAGTTGTCCCCAGCAGTTAGGAGAGACACTGTTTTGGCTAAAGAGGAAAAAACAGAAGTCTATATGGGAAGTTTGGATAAGTTTGGTCTATTCTCCTTGGCTCTTTCTGTTCCCTTGGAATGATGAGAAGTGACAAATTTGTCATCTTACAATCACCTGGAGACAGTGAAGACCAAAGTCATTGAAAAAGCCTGCAACATCCATGGCCACAGGGAACTGGCTTAGTAGTCCTGAATGTTGGTGTGCATGCTTCTTGTTACATTAGAAGAATAAATGACTATACATTTTGTTACTGCTGTAATGATTTCTCTAACATGCTGACTCTAATTTCTTATCTGATACATTGCATTTATATTTTTAATTTTAGAATTATTTTCTCTGACTAGACTCCCAAAAGGGAATCACTATCAAAAGAGGTATGGACAAACATAAATGTATGATACATGATGCTAAATTAGTTTCCAAAAGGAACACACCAATCTATACGGCCACAGCATCCTTTGAAACTAACTGTATATTCTGGAAAGGGACCTTGTATGTGTTTCCTAATTATCTTGCTAACTGGTTTCCACTTTGATCAGACCTCTATTATACTGATGGTAGGTTCCAAGCTCCTAGGCCACAGAGTGGTGAGAAGCTCTTTTGGGGCCCTATCCAAAATAACTAGTCTTTTGTTCACTCAGAAAAGCAACACATGGGATGATAACCCTACAGTGACTCTGTCACGGGCTGAGGATTAAAACATCAGTGAGGTCTCCTTCAGAAATAATTTTACTGCTCCAAGTAGAATACAGTGGTCAGGGAGACACAGGAATACAGGATGAAAAACACTGAAAGGATGACAAGACCACCAATGTGGCCGATGGTTTACCAACAGCAAAAGGATGCGCTGGGTGAAGAGTCCCTCATCATTCTACTTAAAAGAGCACTATTAGGTAGTATAAAACAAAGAGGGTCAGTTCTTGTGATGGCTCCAAAGCCACTGTGGCCTGACAAGAGAAGCTAAAGAAACAACAGTAAAGTGAAACCCCCAGGAGAACAGTGGAATCCATGCTTCTACATTCAAAGCGCAGGCCCCACTTATACATGAGTGCCTTTCTCCCCTTCACTGGCAGCTCCTGGGAGGAAAAGTTCCTGGCTGAATCAGCCCACTCTTCACTGCTCCTACCACTCACTCACTAATACTAGCTGATCCATTCACTCACTTAGACTTTTTCTGCAAACCGTTTTCCCAAAAGTGGTATGACGCACCTCCTAGAAGACGCAAAGGGCTTACCATCTAGGAGAGGTAATTACACTGTAATAACAATAAACAATCTGTTATTTAAAATTTGTAAGTTTCAGTTGGCTTACTTTTAAAAATGAGAAATACCTTTCTGCAAGGACTGCTCATTATAAGTAGCAGTTATATGTGAAAGTACCTTACAAATTATAAAAAGCACTGTGGCACACACCAGTCATCCTAGCCATCTGGGAGGCAGGGCAGGAGGATGACAAGTTTGAGCCTAGTTCGGGCAATTTTAGTGACATAGCAAGACCCTGTCTCAAAATTTAAAAAGGGTTGGGGATGTCGATCCGTGTGAAGGCTATGAGTTCAATTCTCAACACCTACTTATCAGTATAAATATTGTTGTCTATTTTACATAATCTTACTATGATTGCTGTTATGTTTGTTCCACATACCGCACAAAAAATAGAAGTAAAAAAAAGTGCAGAGAGTTCAGGGTATGCTTGGAACAAATTTATTCTTTTTGGATTGAAGATCATACATGAATTATATAATCAATCATCATCTCTTGTCCCTTGAGACCCACAGGCACATGCCCATGGTCACACGAGTGTAAAATGTTAATGCTCTGGGGTCAGATAACTATATCTTCCAGACACCGTAACTAGTACAGCACATCTAAACAGCCTACTGTAGTTAAAACTCTTACATTCTCAGTATCTTTGTTACACTACATAGGATTAAAGAAGTTACAGTCTCCTAAAATTGACTTTATAATCAGGGAAAAATATAAAACCTTTAGCAGAAGAAAGCTGGGTTGGGACCCATGTTCTGTTTCACACACAACCCTAGGCAGGCTCCCTGACCAGCAGACACAGAACTTGGAGAAAGCAAATTAGCTTCCCTGAAGACTGCAAATAAAAATACGGGATTTCACAGTGGAAAAACAGCATGGGGCTTTTACTACCTTTTTTAACACCACTGAGGCTGAACTTTCAAACAGTCAATTTTTAAAGAATGCAGCATTAAAAGCATCTTATTTCTTTTCATTGCCTACCTTGAGCTAAGTCTAATCAGTAGAGAAAAGATATGTTATTATATGAAAATTATTATTTGTAAGTTCAGAAAACAGGCCACAGCAAAACTGGCATAAATACACTCGAAGATTTCAAGAAAGTGTCCAGAGGAAATACTTATATTACTAATTAAGAAGACACTGATATGATTTAAGAATCAATGTTCCTACTTAGGAAGACATTTGTCTTTTATTAAATCTGATAATTAAATAGTTTACAAATAATATTGATGTCAGCTAATGTTTGTATTTAACCAGTTTAATGATAAACTTGCTTTTTTTTACAAAGCTTAATTATGTGAAAAACTCATTCATCTCTATGCTGGCTGATCAGCCCCGAGAAACAGGCCTAAAGGACCATCTCAGACCTCACTGTTCATAGGAAACGCAGGTGGTAACTGCAGGCAAATGCTAAAGAAGCTGGTACTCTTTATGCAATGATTCTGTGCCCCACAGCCTCCAAGGTGGGACTGTTCTATTGCCGGATTCATGCCAGCCTCACGGCAGGCTTGCCGTTTGTGGAAGGCTAAGAAAGTCTGAATTACTTTAAAATCGCAAAGCTGGCTGGTGGCAGAGCCTTGAATCTGATGTTAGGACTTCATTAAATTCGTGGTCCTTCTATACAACCATGCTGCTAGGCAAAAACATATTTAGAGATTTCTAAGAAACTAAATTCTAGAAAATTAAAAATCAGTTTTGAAAATTCAAACCTGCTAAACACTCAAAAAACTGATCACCTCACAGGCTTCTGGTAAATGGTTTTCATTTACTGAATGGTCTCTGAAGGTTTGTTTCTCCTGGACCTCTACTTAATTAGGGGCTAAAAGAACATCTTCTCTTTTTGATTTAATAGATTTTTTTTAATTTTAAAAATATTTAGAATTATTCAAAAACATTTTTATTCAAAAACATTTTAATACTTGATTTAAGGATAAAATTTTACCTCTTCTTTAGCCTCCCACCCTAGACATTAAATTTACATATTTCTATTTCCTTTGTTATACAAAAGGAAATATTATTTTGTAGAGCAAAGCTCAAAGCCTTGCTCGAAACTTCTCTCCTAGTTCAGGCATGCACTTTGTCTGAGACCAAGTGACAATTCTGGTATGGATTCCTGAAAAAGCCTTCTCACTGATTTTTTGCCTTTCTGCTGAAACTACATACTTTAGACAATACACACACACACACACACACACACACACACACACACACGATAAACTTCCTTTTCAATAATCTAGACAGGCTTCCTTTGGCCTACTATATCAAATTTCCTCAGCATGGCTACCTCTTACCTTTTGTTTTTTTCTACTTTCCAGCATTGTCATCTTTCTCATTAAGCTAACTTCCTTCCCTCCTCCCCTTCCCTCACTAGTCATTTTCACTTCAGTGTCAGTCCCCTTCAGGGAATGTCCTTTATTCCTTCCTTCTGGCCATTCAAACATACCGTCTCCTCTGATACCCACTGGTTCAAGACTCCTGTCAGATGCCAAACTCTGGATGCTCCAGTCCCTGACACACAGTGGCAGAGTTTTTGCATGTAACCTACACATCTCCTCCTGAATGTTCCACATCATTTCTAGATTACTTATATTATTGGATACAAGGTAAATCCTTGTTATGCTGTATTTTAATATAAAAATGACAAGGAAACAAAAGTCTGCACATGTTCAGCATTTTTCTGGGTGTTTTTCATCCACAGTTGACTGAATCTACAGATACGGAACCAGCAGACACAGAGGCCCAATTGTATGTCCCTCAAGGCTTACTTCCTCCAAAACCTGCTTCAAGTGTAATTCCTTCTTAGCCCACACATTCAACAATCACAGGTATGCACTTTATAGATTAAAAGCCCCCAGAGCTGCATGGGGCTTTAAAGAGCATCTACTTAAAACTCTCACAATGATGATCCAGGAACCCTTTGGATAGCACTTAAAAGTGGATCAAAGAAAGAAAGAAAGAAAGAAAACAGACTGGGAGGAAATTCATCATACTAGGAAAGACAGACTTAAAAGCAAATTATTATGGTGTGCATTATGTTTTTGTTTTTAATCCTTCCCCTCTCACCATGCTTTTGGAGCTAAAAGTAACATACAAGGTAGACAACAAAAATGGTCTTGGTGCCTTGCCATAGAGCACAGAGTCAGAAGTAAATCTATGGATGTGTTTTAAAGACTGTGAGCTCTGTCACAAGGGCGGTGTCACTATGCACTGAAGGAGCAATCTTACCTCTGGATATAAAAAATGCCATTAGCTTCTGTGGCATTCTACCTTCCAAATTAATTTCCCCGCCCACATGCTTTTTAGTGTATTATTTTGTCATTTTTTCTTTACTGCCCCTTAAATAGTCATTCTTGCATATACCGGACTCTTCCTTCACTTTTTCTATAAATTTTCTCCCTAGGCAATCGCTTCACACTTTCACATTCCAGTTACCTCTATACCAGTCATGGTTTTAGCTGCAGACACATTCCCAAGCTTCCCACTTGCCTACTGGGTAACTCCTCAGAAAAGTCCTGCTCAAACCCCAAATGCAATCAATGTAAGATTAATATGCTAGCTCTGATATTTCAACCACTGGCCTGAGTTCTCTGTCTTTGTAGTGAACTTTTGCTCTCAATAACCCAAGCTAAAGCCCTCCTGTCCTGAATATTATTAGGTAACAAACAAACTTCAAAGTGTTCTTTGCCACTGCAGTGATCTCACACTTCTTCCTATGCCTAATCACTCATTCTTCAATCTTCTAGAGCTGGGGCAGGCTTGGCATGGGACATGGATGGATCTTAGCAAAACAGCCATGTGGAGAGAGGAAGAGGCTGGGGCAGAGTGGGCTGGAGGGGGCTATAAAACTAATCTGTTGGGAAAAGGTGGAGCCATCCTTGTGTATCAGCACCACATGGACATATTCAAACAGACCGGGTAATCAGTTTTTTTGATTTTTTTTTTTTTTTTTGTAGTACCAGGGATTGAACTCGTGACTCCAGGCTTGCCAGGCAGGCACTTAGGCCACTGAGCTAAATTTCCAGCCCCCTAATCAGGTTTTAAATAACAGCTGCGGCATGATTTCATCCATCGATTCATTCACAGCAGGGCCGAGTCCAGCAGTAGGCAGCTGTAATAGTGTCCAACTGGTTTCCTGCTAGCTCTTCATTTCAAAAATCAAATCTGGTCTCTATACTATCACGCCTGACATTTTTCAGTGGCTCCCCGTTGGGTAATGATAAGGGTATCAATCTTGGCCAGCTAGAAGCAGAAAGATGGGAAGGAAATATTAATAGCCAGTGCACTACTAATAAGGGAATTTTTTCCCCTTGTACCACAAAGCTGGCAGAGTTCCAGAGTGACAACATCAGCCCAAGTCTCAGGATAAATGTGACATCAAGCAGAGCTGTGACCCCTCCTTGTTAGCATGCAGCTTGATGGAGAAAGACACTAGTAGGTTGTCATCTACTGCTGCTTTGTGGTTGGCTGTTACCCCCACACCCATAGGTTATTGGCAGATACGGTGACTTCTAAAAACATTTCTATTTCATAAAAAAATAGATGACTGTTTGTCTCTAAATAAAGATAGTAAATAGTGGTACAAGAACTTGGTGAAGTTGAAATTCAGAAAATTAAAGCTCTGTAGGGGTTTGTGCTTTGTTAGAACTAATTTCCATCTCTCATTTCCCTCCCCTTTCATTTTGTTTTAAAAATCTATCTTGACACGGGAGTCTTGCTCATAGAATTCCCTAACCCAGTCTTCAAATTCTATTCATAAGGGTACTTCTCAAAAATATATGTTGCCACTTCCTTCAATTAATTTTAAATGAAAAATAACTTAATGTTAACTGCTTAGAATAAAAATGAACCAGACTCTCTGTTAGGGCTCTCTGTTCTTTGCAAAGCACTGCTGTTTAATTGAAATACCAGCTCCTTCAGCAGCCCTGACAGAAACATAACCTATCTGTCACCAGTGGTCACAGAATGTTTAAATTCTTTGTTTAGATTCTTGTGTAGAAGTAGAAGTGACTGCTCTGGTAACTCTCAGCATGACCCAATTTGCTTCTTTATTCATGAGATCCATGAAGAAAACCCTCAAGCAGCTAGCATGGTGCCCAGCAGAGAGTGTGACCAGCAAACAGTAGGTTTTCTCTTGTGCTGGCCCCTGACCTGCCCCTATATGGAAGAGATATGGTCAGACTTGCTGCCTTTTTAAAGTGTGAAAGAAGAGCTAGCAAGTGATTTGTCCCCTGCACTGCTCATATAGAAGCTCAGGTACCTACACCAAGGCCACTGTTGTAGTCAAGGTTTTACTACAGAAAAGATTAAATACAGGACACATAATTTATAAGATTATTTTATAATAGTCATGCAAAAAGTCAAATGCAAAAGAGTGTACGAGACCTATCCACATGCTAGAGACCCAAGGAATCCAGCTGAGGGCCTGGATCCCATCGCAGTGTCTTGCATAGGTCCAGCTGAAGACCTAGACCCATGGCAGTGTCGTCCATGAGTTTAGCTGGAGGCCTTAGAGCCAATATGTCAATATGTCACACAAGTCTGCATCAAGGATCTGCCTTGGGAAGGCCCAAAGGTCAGTGGCAGAAGCTAGAAAGTCTGTGCCAGTGGGGTGAAGGATCTGTGCCAACAAGCTGAGGGATCTGCACTGGAGCCAGGAAGTGACACACAAAGTAAGGACCAGAGGTCCCTCTGAAAGAGCTGAAGCCATCCTTAGCCAGAGTAGGGTCCCGAGCTCCTCCAATAACAGCTGAGTTTATATCAGGAAAACCAGCGCTACAAGCTTCTCCAGGAGAATCAGCAGCACACCACCTTCCCCTCCAGGTCTCTTTTTACGTTACTGGCAATAGTCCTCAGGTGGGCCTTCCACACCCAGCACCATGCTGATTCAGTTCAGCTGGGTGTCACAAATTGCCCACCAGTTGTCAGTTCACCGCACCAACGATCCTTGCAGCAAGGCTTTCCACACCCCACTCCAAGGTCTGTTAGGAACCAGGCTGTACAAAGGTAAGTAGTGGACAAGCGAACACAGCTTCATCTGTATTTATGGCTGCTCCTCATCCCTCGCATCAACACCTGAACTTTGCCTACTGTCAGATCAGCTGCAACAGGCATGCTACCCATGCCGTAAACTGTTTATGCTAGGGGTCTACATTGCACACTCTTGAACCACCCCTAAACCACCTTCCCCTTCCCCCACCAGTGGAAAAATTGCCCTCCACATAACAGGTCCTTGGTTCTGAAAAGTTTGGGAAATGCTGCTTTTCAGGACTGACCCTACCATCTGCGGAGGGCTAATGACGCTTGGCAAGAAAGATAACTCACAGAGATTATTTCAGCTCCCCAATCTACTTCTGGGGGTCTGGCAATATTCAGGAAGCTCAACAAATGAAATTTCTTAGCCTTCCACACCAACATACCCCTGGAATAAAAAAATAAAGTCATATTATTGGTAGGAAAATAATATATTGCATCAGCTGTTGCTTCTTAACTTCATATAAATAAAATCAGGTTGACATACTAAAAGTCCTAAAGGTCTTCACCCTGGACATTAGCTCTTAGGCCTAGATGCTCTTACAAAACCCTGTTATCAGAGATTACTCTTACATTGATGAAATTGCAATCCTTAAGACAGGAGGAAAAGAATTTCCTTTTTATGTGATACCGAGTTAAAAGTTGAGATCTCTGTTACCATGGAGATGAGATTTCTCTGGCATTACTGGCCTTTTGCTGGCAGATAAAGTGAGTGCTATAATCAATAAGAAAGCAATACTTCATTTTCTACATCTCTCTTGGGGTACAGTATTCAAACCAAAACTTTATAAAACCATTTTTAATGGGCCCAAAATGTCCATGTACAGAAATTTCCCCCTGTGAATTAGTTGCATACTCAATAAAAATGCCAATCTATGTCCTATTTTAGTTGAAGGATACACTAAACATTCAAAATCCCATTTGTATGCAAAACAACCCTTGTCCTGCTGGTTCCAGATCAATATTCCTCTACTTTTTTTTTTTTTTCAAGGTACTAGAGATTGAACTCAGGGCCCAGTGGGAGGCAAGCACTCTACCACTGCACTACATCCCCAGTCTTCAAAATGGCTTCTTACTCAAAAACCACCTTGAGCTGAGATTTCCTTACATCATGAACGTTGGGATAAGGCCCAGGAGGTAAGTAAGTAAATCTCTTTAGAAGACTGAGTCTCAGATCTGTGTCAGGCAAAATTGTGTTACTAGACATCCTGGTAATAAATCCACTATTATTAAGATGAAAATGCTCTACCTTTTCCTTCTGATCATTTAGTCATCTTCTGGTTACCTGAAAGTCCTAGCCTAGACTGCCATAGGAGCACATTTCTCTTGTTTTCCAAAACCTTTGCTTGGGTGGACAAATCCATCCAAATCTTTTGCCATATGATGGATGAATGGATGACATCTCCTCTTGCTGCTCATGCATAAATGTTGAACAATCAACATCTACTTCCTGAAGAATTTGACTTAAAACTATGGCAACTAACATAGGATCTGTATTTCCACATTTATCCTTGACAATAGGAAAATGTTTTCTATGTGTAAATGTCATGTCCTTCCAGGAAAAAACAAATGGAATAAAAAGAAACAGAGAGATGCTTTTAGATCCATCAAATTCAATGCATATGCATAGTTTATCCTGGGATAAAGACTGCATATACTGTTACTGATCACAAAAGAAAAGGAACAAAGCTAGAGTGAATACCACAGGTTCATCAAACCTATTTCTTCTTTCTTTAGGTCACAGAGCTAAACCACATTTCCAAAGTCTCCATATGACTGAGCTCTAATCACTGGCCTGGAGGATTATCTTTCTCTATCCCACATGGTTCTCTACAACCTTTCCCTCCTGGGCAGATATAGGGGATGTAGTAAAAGCATGTTGAGTTTTAGAAGATGGCAGACCTATCTTGTAATAAATTCTGGGTTCCTAAATGACTGTGGAACCAGATTCATTTCTAGCTTGTATCTTGCTAATATGTGTTGGCCCAAGAGTGAATGGTAAATTCATTATTACATCAAAACATCTTTTTTTGTTAAGGGAACTAGTATTACCTAACCTGATTAAAATAAGAAGTTAACTAGATATGGAAGTATTGTTCCTTCTGGGAGCTCAGTGTACTTTATGAAGTCAAAGAGTGTCCTGAACAAAGCCTATTTCATTTTAGGAATTTGGAGTAGCTCTTGGCAGATGGACAGTGTTTATTAATGCTGTGGGTTCAAGGATCAGGAAACATTCTTAAGAGAACAAATGTGGAATATGTGGCCAAAAACATAAATAAAAATTCTCCCCATTTACTTCCCCAAATGTTTCATTCCTATTAAAAAAGGAACAAAATAACGAAGACCTGAGGTACATTTCAGGAAGCTGGAATACACAAATATCACTTTAGGGGAGGGTGGGGGAGGGCAAGGGAGAGAGAAAGGACGAGCCAAAAATGTCCAATCTCTTGAAAATTATTCACTCATTTATATAGGATTATCCTACTACAACACCCCTTCTCATTTTGCAAATATGTAGTATGCAGATTTTCTTGGTTTGATGGGTGAGGTTTGCAAGAAAATTAGATGTCAGGGCTGCTTGGCTTATTGGTTTTGTTCTCTATAAATTCCCTTTTTAATTCAGCTTTGAATAATAACATTCCTTAATGTCAATGTGACAAATTAGCTTCAATCTTAATGGAGTGTGAGAATTGAGACAAGAAGTGAGGACTAGCTGTGGTTCTTATCCTAGCAGGACAGAAATAGAGAATTAAGTTTAATGACAGTGTAGAAAAGAAGTGGCAGCTGAAGCATCCAATGAATATCTAGCTCCCCTACTGAATGTTAGTTTGTCGTTTCTTCTTTTCCAACAACTGGCATTCTGATATATGTAAAGCCTAATGGAAGTCCGGACGGTCTCTGGCAAGTGGATGCGAACTGGGAAGCCAGCCAAGAGGTCCTGCTACATCACATTCAAAACCACTCCTTACGTTAATGAGGCAGTGACAGCCGTGGAGACTGGGACCCATAATTTCTACTCCCTACCTTTAACTCTGCAGGAACTCTGTGCAAGGCTATTCTACTTATAATTTCCTGCCCAAGATGTCTAAATACTGGAGTTGGTAGTGGTGGGTGGTGATTGTGAAAAATGAGTTTAGACGGATGTAATATTTAGTCAAAGATTTCAATCTTTTAAGCCTTCATTCTTATTTATTAAAACATAACAAAAAGTTGAAAGAATAGTCTTTGTGCATATGTAGACCATTATTCCAGGCTCTTAGGGATAAAACCGTAGTTTATGTTATCTGCATATCCAGAGCAAAAATATTCATATGGACTCAAACTTCTTTCCCAGTGGAATAAAAGTGTGCTAAAACTGTGAAGGGCTTAAAATAAAATACAGCACCAGTTCTCACATTAAAATTTGAGAAAACAGGCCCAGAAAGGATAAGTGACTTGCCCAAGGTCTGGTTCTCTGATATGACTGGCAGATTTGATATGACAGAATGTACAAATTCACATACATATTCACACACATACAGCAAGGGAGAGGAGAAATGATGTATAGTAATTTGCATGCTAAACCTCAGATGCCTGGAGGCAGTAGGATATTTAAAATATATCCTTAAAGCGTGCATCTTAAAGATTTGAAATTTAGGATTAGAAGTGCTTTTGCCAAGGTTTTATCAAAAGGAAATTTGGATTGGGAAGACTTATTTCCTTATATGCTCTTTCCAGGGATAACTGCACAAATCAATGGAGGACACATGTCTCAGAGATTTGTCAAAATATGCTCTCAACTGAGACTTATGTCTTTACTTACAAATAGAATGGGATACATTTTAAATTGGGTTTTGGTATGTAAGCCTTTTCAGGATATTAAAAAAGACCCTGAAACAGTGACTGATGCTATGCCTTTTATAATCATTTTGCATTACATAGCTTTACAGGCTATTAGGACAATAAGGAATGAATTGCAAGCTGTGTTTATAACAGGAACAGAAATACTAACATCAGTTCAGGTAGTTTCTAGGAGGTCCCCCAACCTTTGTTGTCCAATACCTAGAAAGTAAAATTCAAGAATGTGCCATAGGTGGCACTGATACTGCGAAGTCACCCTTAGCAGTTCCTAATGGAGTGAACCACATTATCTCTACAGAAAATAATATCACTAATATCAAACAAAAATGGGGTTATTTCCCTTGGTCACCAAGTCTGAGAAGATGTCAACTCTGTTCTAGAGATTGCATCCTCTGACTGAAATGCAGGAGCCACACTTTGGCCAAAAGAAGGGAAGGCAGCTGCTCATTACTGGGTATTGTCCTACAATTGGGCAATTCAAAGAGCATCAGTGAAGTTCTGTCCGCTCTGCACCTCCTGTCCACAGTCAGCAGTTGCCTCTCAAGTAGGGTTCTGGGTTCGGCAAACCAGTGGGAAAACATACATAGGCAGAATGCCAAGGGAGGGCTTGCCAATTCTCCCTTCAGCTGTTTCACTGCTGACGCAGGTGGCCACAGAATTAAGACTAGTCTCTCTATAGGTGAACCATATCCCACCCAGCATGGAGCAAGGGAAGCTGTATGGCACTGGACATGGAATGGTTAAACAGGAATGGCCACAAGTGGAGGTAGGGTAAGAATAAGACAGAAATGTAATAAACTGAAAGCACCCATATCTCCATTCAGTGGAGAAACCATGTTTTCTAGCTTGGATCCCAGTCAGGAAGTTACTTTTCCCACCCAAAGTAGCTTCAATTTTTCCTATCTAGTGTATAGTCAGCACAGAGGAGTACCTGCACTAAAAGAGGACACAGATTAGAGAAACACAGACAGACCCAGAGCAACACAGCCAAGTTAAATCTGGGCTAGAAGGCAGAGAAAACTGCTGTGATTCTGGAGAATTTGTGGCAAGAAAGCAAAATTCTCTACAAATATAGCAATGAAGATAGCATTTTAATGACCTTCACGGGGGTGCAAAAGTAGAAACTAGGATAAACTCCATATGGCTAACCCATGGTTAGCCCATATATTTAAGGTTTGGTTAATTTATTGCAGAATAAATACAATTTTAAAAATGTTATTTATAACCTGATACCCTTTTGAATCCTTCATCTGTTGTTGGAAAATGCACTATTTATTCACACTCTGAGCCAACATTTATTTAACCAATTGCTAAACTAACCAGTACCTTCTGTCCCTTCTCTGCATCATTCTGACTGACCTTATATGCTGTAAAAGATTTCTTCTTGGGATGTCTCCACATTGTCTGCTTTCAAGAGTCCATTTTGTCTCCAAATATGTTTATATCCATTTACTATCCATATATTTAGTTCATTTTAATTACATATATTAAGTACATATACTGCAATATGAAAAAAAGACTAATAGGAAAGGATTGTTGGTATAGACTTAATTAAGATAAGTTTCTTTTAACCATACTTCAAGTAGGTGTCAAGGCAAACATAAAATTTTTAAATATAGAAATCTAAGATTCTATTTGTAAATTTCCTTGGCAGTATCTCAAAGAGTTCTTGACCCAGCAAAGAAAAATAGAACCAGAAATTGTAGCTAATGTATCAGAAGGGTGATTTATTCAAGCAATAAGAAGCAGAGCTCTAGCTGGAGGACCAGTGTAGAAAGAAAAGGTCTTGGCCCTGCACTAAAAGATCACTAATGTACATTTACATTGAACTGAAATAAAATGTGAAGATATATTTGTGCACAGCAATTATCTAAGATTGTTTTTAATCACGTTTCAAGAATGGGTTCTGATCACATCTGAAATAACAGCTTTTACTGTAACTAAATGTCCAATCTAGCTTAAAACTTAACCCAAGGCAATAATTTAAACAGTCACTTTAGAAAATATTCAGACTCCGTGACAGATTTTCCTCTCCCTATAATGGTGACCAGATCCTCCTGGTGATGGGTGGTGGGTGCATGGAGCAATCAGGCCTTGTGCCTATGCTTTTCGTGTGTGCAGTCTGGGACCTACTGTTCTGGAGCAAAACCTCTTGTTTTCTTGATACCCAGTGGTCACTGACAGTAACATACCAGGCTGGCCCTTTCTGTCACTTGCAGCCGTGTTCTCAGGTACACTGGCTATTTTCCCCTTGCTGGTTCAGCTCTGCTTCAGCTCTGGCTGGTTGCAGATCCTAAAGCCTGTGACACATACCATGCAGCCTGGAGCCAATGGTCCACCCCAACATTGGTGTCACTGCTGCTGATCACCAAGCATCCCTGCTATGTGTAAACTGAGCTGCCTCACACTGGCTGAGGGCAGAGTTGGGGGGTTCTGCCAAGGGCCTCAACCTACCCCCCAGTTTCAGCAATAGTGTAGGGTAGAATCTGTCATCTGTAGGGCTTCCCTGGATTCCTCAGTCTCAAGCATCAAAATGCAGAAAAAACTGTGGCGATGTCCCTTGTGCCCACTTCTGTTTCTCACACTTTTTTCTTTTCCTTCTTGCTATCTTTTCCCTGGCCAGCACATAGGCAGACCTTTCTTTCTTTTATTTCTCTTAAAGCATATTGTCCTTTTTCCTGATGCTGATCTTCTCCTAATTGTAGGAGAAGCTGTGATATGGGTCTTCCATGACGTGTTATCTAAAGAGCAGACAAAGGAATTTAAGGACAAGGAGTCCACTGTGCATTAGGAATTATGTGCCTCAGGAATAAGATAAGACTTTAAGGAAAATGGGTGGGAGTGTAGTGTTCAGTAACCCTATTTCCATCTGCATATCTACTTACTTACCACTCCAGAATGAGGGTTCAAACATTTCTAATGAATGCTTTTGTCATTACTATAAAACCTTCTCTATCTCCAATTCAAGATTAACATCTACTACTACTGTACATTATGTCAGTGTCTGGGTTGGGCTGGACAGTGATGCTGGTGCCAGAGAGGACAAAGCCAAGTCATGCACATCTCTGTCAGAAGCATCATCTTCTGAAGACACATTTTGGTCTTGGTGCTATTACACAAAAGGCATCTTTCTTGCTCCTAGAAGGTTCACTGAAAGGACAGGTGATTTTACATACGTCAACCAGGGCCCGTGTTCCTAGGAGAAGGAAAGAATTTTGCTGGCTGTAGCAGTTTCTCCAGCACATGACAGCCAAAAGAACACATATAGGGCACAAAGAAGCAATTCGCCCACCGCCCTCTTGGTGAGCGCCTTCCTCAAGCGTGAGCCAGGAAAAGATCCAGTAGTGTCTCCTGTGAGTCTACTGGTGCACGGGCTTGGAATCAAACATCCCAACCCCTCCCCCACCGTTAGCAACTTGAGACAGAGGTCTGAGCATCTCTTGGGAGGATGACTGTATGCAATATAGCAAATATGGGGGGTCTCTTCTATCTTCTCTTTAAAAGCAAGTGTTGTTTTGAGTTTTGTTTCATTATGATTAATTGCTTTACTCTATTCAATATTCTATTTTGATTGATTTTATAATGTTCTGTCTTTGGTTTGATTTTGCTATACCTAATTGACTAGACAATTATTGTGAAGATAATGAGATATACTATGGTACCTATTACTGTTATCCCGGTAACCTGCTGAGAAGTTCTGTACCAAATTCACTGCACTGTCTCAGGTGGCTTTGTTCTGTCTAGTTCTGTTGTATTTCTACTACCTTAATAAAAAAAAAACACATATAGGAATGTGCTGAAGGCTATAAGACTACTAAGACACAGAAGGGAAATGCCTTATCATGAACTATCAAGCAAATGGATATAACAATCTCACCATGACAACACTATACTAGTGCCTAATGACCCTAGAATGCCCAGGGTTCTCTTCTCATGTTTTGCTAATGCTTAGATGCACCCAGTGACAAATCCATATTGGAATCACAGGCTGTTCTCTCCTAAGGTTGATGATCCCCAGCAGGTCTTTTTAAAAAGCCTCTTCACATTTATACTCAGAGAGGTTCTCTTGGGATAAATCAAATGTGTGTATTTTCCTTGATAAAGGCAAAATTTCATTCTTTCTGTTCTGTTTGGGACTATCAGTCCTGAAGGGAGAAGTTAACCTTCCCACCCTCAATGCAGTACAGTTAATGGATCTACCACTGGGAAGAAAGGACTCTGCTCTTACTGACTGAAACGAAAAGCCAGCATGCAGAAGTGATTGGAGGTTGACACATGTGACAGATACATGGCAATTTGACAACAGATCAAGCCAGGTGGGATGTCCTGGACAGGGTAAAATCTGTACGATAGACTTTTGGAAGAGGAGATTTGGAATTTGATGGTAAAATCTATTGCTAAAGGCTCATGGTGGCTCTAAATATCTGACTCAATGCTCTGGGCAAATAATCATCTTTGAATACAGCAGTACTCAGTTTATGAACTTTTTCTGTTTTACAATTTTGGGGAAGATGGCTGCTTATTGTTTGTGTGGGGAAGAAGGCCATAGCTGGTCTTATCATCTAACGCAGAGTTTGTGAACAGAAGCAAAAGTTTGCCTAATGCTTTTGTTTGCGAACCAAGTTATTTGCAAATAGAAGTGTTCATGACCTAAGGTATTACTGCATTTAGATTCTGCTTCAATTTCAATCATCTGCTTTTTCAGAGCCTGACACATAAAAGCTGAAGTTTAATTCTGAATGCTATTAAGCTACTTAGTAACCATGTCCAGATTAGAGTCAGCATTAATTTTAAGTTGACTAACTGGTTAATCTTTTCTCCAATTACAAAGTCCAAGTTTAACAGATTGGTAATGAATAGCCTCCTTTCCTCTGTATAACCCAGATTTATGTTTCTGGATTCAGTCTGCTGAACTTAATATTCTTGGATCATAATCACTTTTTCCTATTTTTAAAAAATTCCTCTATGTTCCATTTAAATGTCTCTGAAAATGTCTCCCCGTAATGGGGTCTCTTCATAAGTGGGGAATCAGTGTGTGGGCTGAGGCTGAAGCAACTTCAGAGATGAAGAAGTTAGCCCCCAAACATTCTGTAAGATTTTAGAATTTATATGGATTTTGTTCTCACAACACTGTCACCCAGGGACACTGTCAACCAGGGACAAATGCAACACAATTTCCTGTATAAAGCAAAGTTCAGAGCAGCCACAGGAGGACTGCAGCCCCTGGACCATGGCTGGCGAGACATTCTCTCTTTTCTTATGATGAAGAAAAAGGAATCTGAAATGATGTGAACAAAGATTAAACCCTTCTTGACACCTAGCACCATTGACTTCATCTGTTGCCAACATTCTGTGCCAATAACTAGACGAATGACAATTTTCCAGCAAAGAAGTTATCTATTTTGTCTTTATCTAAAGATAACTGGCAAAAAGCTCATTAACGCTCAATGAAAAATAAAGAATAAATCAAGTACATTTTTGAGTATAGCTTTTTGGATAAAGCTGTTACACAATACCCTTTATATTAAATGTTCACAGCACAATCATAATGAAAATCATTTTAAACATGTACCTCAGGGTTTTCATTTCCTTTATTACCAAATAGCATCTACCATGTCATTACTGTCTGTTTCCCTCAGTAATAGTTGCTTGCATGTTAACGGTCACTTGTATGAATCGAGCAGGTCTCCAACTTCCCTTCCAATGATTTCATGATGACCTTGTAAACACAAAATGTTTCATGATTTCTATGATGACCAATAGGAAAGCTATTGTTTGAGAGCAAGACTCTGGAGCAAGATTGCCCAGCTTCAGTCCTACTTCTGTGATTTTCAAGTTAAATGTTCATATGAAAATTATTTACCTTACTGTGAGTCTGTTTTCCTATCTGTAAAATGGGAGAATGAAGAAAACTGTATCTCATACAGTTGTCATGAGAGTTAAATGCAAACAACTCAGAAAAAAAAACCTCTGTGTAGGTGTTGACCATTGTCATCAAAGTCTGAATCCTTTTTTTTAATTTTATTTTGCAGAGAATAAAACAAAAGAGGACAGAACAATGCAGAGCAGAACAGAACCATACAAGCAACACAGCACTTCACAACAAGACAATTGGATATCAACAGTAGCTACCATAATAACTCTTTCTTTGAAATAGTTGAGCATAGCTTCACAAACAATAATATCCAACATAACAAAATAGAATAAAAGCATTCAAGAGAATGAAACTATTACAAGGCATTCTGAACCAAATAACAGAAAATGAACAATGGCTACTATCTCATTTTCCATAAAAATTTGTTTATATTATTACACATATTAAAATCCAATAAGACACAACATGATAGAACCAATGGTAATAGAAGAACAAAAGCATGGTAGGACTTCAAAGCCAAATGATAGTAAATCAACAATGGCTGCCATATTGTCTTGTTTTCTTCAATGCAGCTGTTCATACCATCACACATAATAAAGTCAAATAAAACAGAATAAAACCATTCCAACCAATGAATGAAAACATTATAAGTCTTTAAAGCAATATAATGGGGATCCATGATTACCATAGAACCTTATGTACTCTTACCTTTTCTTACAGTAGGGAGACTATGTGGTATTTATACATGTGAATTTGATTTATTTCGTAAAGTCTGAATCTTTAGTAGCCAAGTATAGGTATGTGTAAATCACCGGAACTTTTCACACCAAAAGGGCTGAACATGACACTAAAAGGAGGTAAATGGGGAGAAGAAGTCAAGATGGCCAATCAGTGAGCAACAAAATACAAAGCCTCCTGGGAGAAAGAACTCATATGCCAGAATAAAACATCCTGGAGAGATCCAGACAGAGGGAGATGGAGCCTCTTGACACAGGAAGAAATTAAAATGTAAAAAAAAGCTTGTCAAACAAGTCAGAACTACAACTGGAACAGCTAAAAGTTACAGGACACAGCATGGTCACTGCGACCTGCCAAGTTTGCACCGGCCTGAATTTGTGACAGCTTGAATCCACGCCAGCCGGCAAAGCCACCCAAACTCATTCCTGATGCCACTCACAGGAACCACAGCAGCGCTGAAGTCGGGGGCTGGTGAGCTCAATGGAGAGCAGAGCTGGTGAAGGGATCTTCATTACTCCACAGTCAGTGCTGGGAATGAGACCCCCCCAACATGAAGGACCTGACAAAATGGGCGACATGTTGGAATCACACAGGAGGAGCCTGAACTGGGAGCGACAGTGACTTTAGTTGGTTGCTCCCTCCCCAGAGCAGATTCATGGGATTTGCTTGGACTGGGCTGCGCCCCTGGCTGGGACCCAATGAGCCATCCCAAATCGATTCCCTGAGCCTAGCATGCACTAACCAGGTGAAGGCCCCTGAAGTTTGGCTGGCCCTGTGGGGAGGGGCAGGCAGGAGAGGGAGGAGGTCCCTTGCCAGTGTGCTTTGGAGGAACTGTGGCCAACAGGGAAGGGGGCTGGGACCTGCACTGTACACCTGTGTGAAGGAAACTGACAGGAGAGAGAGGAAAGAGAAGGCCCCCAGCCCAGAACCCTGACAGCACAGATCCAGGAGAAGGAAAAACAAGAGAGACTGAGGGCAGAAAACATGCAACATCAGACAAGGCTTCAATGGACATTAAGAGATATCTTCAGGACCTTGTAGACGAGCTCAAAACTGAAATATTAAATCAGGTAAAGCAACATATGACTAGCGTAATAAAAGAAATGCTCTCAGGGAGCATCTCTCAGGAAGATATAGATGGAAGAAGGGAGGAACACAAAAAAAGGAGAGAAACATTCGATAAAGAATATAAAGAAAATATAGAATACATGAAGCAGATTCAAAGGCACTATCAGGAAATTAAAAACTCCACTGAACGCTGGCAAAATGCCTTAAATGAAACTTAGGATAGACTATCAAAACTTGAAGACAAGTTTGCAATGTGTGATCATGAAAGGAAAGATCTCTTAAAAATAACAAGGAGACATGAAGTAACAATACAAAGGCTAGAGGATGACAAGAGAATCTATAGTTTAAGAATAAGAAATGTGAATGAAGAAGCAGGAATACAAACAGGCAAATTACAAAGGCTATTCATGGAAATGATTAAGGAAAACTTCCCAAGCATGGGAAAAGGAAATGACATTCGGTTATGTGAGGCATACAGAACCCCAGCCACCTACAACCAAAACAGAGCTACACCCAGACATATAACAATCAAGATACCAGAAATTCAATATAAAAACAGAATATTAAAAGCCATCAGAGAAAAGAAACAGATTACCTATAAAGGTACACCCATCAGGATCAAGGCTGACTTCTTGACATAGACCATCAGATCAAGAAGAGCTTGGAGCGAAGTATTCCAAGCCCTGAAAGAAAATAACCTCCAGCTCAGATTGATGTACCCTGCAAAACTGTCACTAGAAATTAATGGAAAAACAGGATGCTTCCATGACAAAGAGGAACTGGGGGAGTTTGTGACCACCAATCCAACCCTACAGAGAATACTGAAAGACATTCTAGAGAGAGAAAAAAAAATACCAGGATTTTAGGAACAGTGGCAGAAAGGCCTCAATGAGTGGGGCAGGCAGTAGAATAAAGGAGAAAAGTAGACAAACAAAGGCAGAAAAATAGCATAGCAGAAATGAGGCAGAGAAGGATGGCTAGAATCTCTAACATTGATGGCCTTGATACACTATATTGTTAATAGTGCACCAGGATTTAAAACCCACATTACTCACACCACTCTGCTTAGATGTATTATATTCTGTTCCAGTCATTCTACCTGTACTAGATTTGAGGGCATGGACAGTAAGCCTGAAAATAACAGGATATAGTACAGTAATCATCCTTAATTTCCTATTAACCTAAAGCTCTGTAAAACCTACACTGTTTTACCATGACTGATCATAATCAAATCTGTTTTGTTAGATCATTGTTTTGTATTGATAGATTTTATTCAAAGCTGTTATAATTGATAGTATCAAGTCTGAGAGTGTAGGCAACTGCACTTAAGATGACAAGATTCACTAGAAAATCCACTCTGGTTTGATTATTACCTGCCTTTGAAGTTTTGTACTATCTACAATGTTTTATTTTTACTAATATTGTTAGGTACTGCTATATTCAATTATACTGTTATATTCAATTATGCATGATGATATAGACAATTCTATTGAAGATCATAAGAAACAATACAGTAATCATTGTAGATCACCTTGTACTGTGGTTTTATATGACTTTTTGGTTTCATGTTTTTATAGGAATTTGTTTTGTTTTGTCTTGCTATGTTTTGTTTTTCCTTCTAATACAGAAAGGATAGAAATATATGTAGAGACTCATGCATGTGTAGCTGTTTACACTCTCACAGTTTTAATATCTACTTTGTATGCTTTAATTTTGTAACTTGAACAACTATTTCTAAGAGGATAATATGTAATTTATCAATTAGTGATTTCTTATTATCTTTTTTTGAAATTCTATATCTTCTCTACTCTTTACATGCTTTTGTTTCTCTTTAAATAAAAAAATAAATAAAAATAAAAAAGGAGGTAAATGGGGAAGCCCATGGCTCTCTAACAGGAAATCATGAGAAACTTGCTGTTTCTATTTGTTTAAAGTATTCCATACATGTTCAATCTTCATAAATAGGATAATTAATGATTTATTTATGGGTCAGTTAGGATTTTTTTCTGAAAGTCATGAAATCCCTTCATAACTGTAGCTGAATGGGCATCTATTTAACTAATTTTATGTTATTTTTCTGGAAGCCCCTATGCAATGCCTTACAAAGCTTTTCACAGAAGAACCTCTCATAGAAAATAAGAGGGAACTAAAGTACATCATCCCACCTCTACCCCAGAACTACATTTCAAAGTTTTGAGGTTTAATGGGAAATGGCCTTTGTCAGCAGGAAATTTTCTTATAGTCTCCTGTTTCATCCTTAAAAACCACACATATCCTGCTTTGCAGTCTACGGCATGTAATATCACTTTAATATAAAAATAATTGAAAAATTATTAACCACCAATAAAACTTAACATTCTTTTTGTCCCCAAGAAAAACTGATACAGCACAAGGTCTTTATCCATTTATCCCACAACTTTGCTAACTTGTGTCCTGTATCTGGGATGTGTATGGACTGCGATGTGCAGATCCAGATCCATGGATGATCCGTTACACTGCCACTGTTAAGGTTTCTCTCTGATGCCCACCTCAAAGCCTCTGATGCCCAAAGGTGGGATCTTTGGAAGGCAAATGTTTTCTGTGTGATTAGGAGGTGGGGCCTGGTTAATGAAGAAGTGGGTCAGTGTGGGCGTGATCTCAAGATGATAGCTCCCTTTCAGCTACTCCCTTGGTTCTCTGCTTCCCTATCACTATTCTGTGAGCCCATGGCCTCCTGCCTTGGAGCCAGCAGGCTATGGACTGAAGTGTTAGCCAAAATAAACTTCTTGTTCCTTAAACTGTAAATGTAATTTGTCCTAGCAATGAGGGACCAACTAAGACAGCAACTATCTGGCAGAGAATTATCTAAATGTCAGAGAGAACAGTTAGCTACAACCAAAGAGCTCAGGTTCATAAATGAATAGATAAAATAGTAATATAAAAAAATTCAACTTATGAACATGTTGCCTTATAGTTAGATTGTGCTGATAGCACTTACTGCTTTTTTTACCCAGTCTTCATCACTTGCCCAAACGTAGGGAATATGGGCCAGGGCAATATGACATTTACTTGTTGATTACTTGTTGATTACTTGTTGATTACTCCATTAAAAAAAAGTTGTGTGGGTGGGGGTGAGTGACAAATAAAATGTATATATCAGGAAAAGGAAAACATAAATATTTTAATTCTAAATTATTGAGACATCAGGAGATTAATACAAGTTACCTTTGGCTACTACAATTACAAAAGGTGCTCAAAATGGTGGCCAGTAGCTTCCAGACATTCATTAATACAGCAGACAGCTAAAGTGCGTGTACATTTTTTGGTGGATTCCCTATATCTATAGATTTATTAGTATGTTTGCAATATATAATGTTTACATTCCTTGTGTGGAGTTGGTACATGTACATAATGCATTTCAATTTCTTTTTTCATCTCCTTTGCTTTTCATTCTCTCTCTGCTCTACTGGTCTCTTGATCCTCTTCCTTCTGTCATTTTTGGAAAAGACCAAATGAGACCATAATGTTAACTAAAATAAATCAGACTCACAAGATTAAATACTGCATGGTTCCCTTACGAGAAATACAAAGTATAAACAAAGAACAAAATAATGAGGACAGGAAGCAGAGAGACAGATCTCTCTCAGAGGGAAAAAGAACGGAGAGGGGAGGGGGAGTAGGGAGGCACACAGTATGAAAACAGGAATTAACGTGTGGTATGTACACGCACCAATTCCTCACAAGGGATGCAAATACTATGCACTGCAAACATGTACCAAAAAATCGGCATATTTTAACAGAATTTGATCTTTTAAAAACTCTACTTCTAATATTTTGAGCCTTTCTTTGCTGAAGAAGTAAAATGATGTTTGGTACTTGCACTACATCAATATCTAAATGCTTCTGGATGATGTTTTAGAATGATAATGTATTTCTAAATATTAAATATATCTTAAATTATTTACAATTAAATTTTTGATACTATATTTTACTAGTTTTGGTTTTACTATGCTCTTTATGGTCTTTCTTTTGTCCATTCAGACCTTAGTAAAGAGAGTTGGCAGATTCTCTCTAGAGCATATAACAGGATTCCTAAATAAGGTCATACCTTAGAAAGCCTGTCTGTTTCCCCTTCCCTTCTCTTCCCTTCCCTTCCCTTCCCTGCCCTTCCCTTCCCTTCCCTTCCTTTCCTTTTCCTCTCTTCTCTTCTGTTCTTTTCTCTTCTCCTCTTTTCTCTTCTCCTCTTTTCTCTTGTCTTCTCTCTTTTAAATGCAGCAAAATGGAATAGGTGCCCAAAATATTTGGGTATCCTTAACTATATTTTTTAAATAAGAAACAGTCCTGTGCATGCATACTAGATAGAGTAAATGAATATGCTTTATCACAGTAGTCATACACTGAGCTTTAAAATGCTTAGTTTGGAATCCTTTTCTTTACAACCAAAGGGAAAATAGCATTAAGTCATCTATTACCATAACAATTTTAGGGAGGATGTTATTTTAATAAAAATGAGAATACTGTGGTATAAAAGTTAGTCCTCTCATCTTTTGTATCTTTCTACTGCTAACATCATGGCAGTATTGAAATAATGAATACACTGTTAATGAGCCACCTTTATTTCCAGTATGTCTACACTGGAAGGGCCTGTTGTTACTCAACCAGTTAATCACCATCTTTTGTTGCATCACTGTGTTTCTACTCATCAGGGCTAATCTCCACAGCCATCTGGTATTTGATAGATAATTGGTTTTTCTCACTCCCAGGGGCCTGAAAGGCATCTCAGGAGAAACTGAACTAGACAGTCTTACCAGGTAGACCGACAACTGGAGCTAACACGAAAGAGAGTTAAAGAGATAGTTTTCAACTGAAGCACAGACTTTCTCATATCGCAGGAACCTGGAATTTACCTCTGATAACGCCCTTCAGGATGACTTCCTCTAGAATCTGCTCCCACCTCCCCTGGGAGCCTCACCTGCTACCAGAACAACAGAGCCAGCATCGCCAAGGAAAATCCTCAGCTCTTTGAGATGAGTATAAAGCACAGTCCAGGTTCTGGGGATAAAATAAAGAAACACACAGTCCCTTTCCTGCTGAAATATTAAGATTTTGTTCATCATAATTATTTTTCTGAGTATAAAAATATCTGCAGAAAGTTTAGAAATTATAAAAAAATCTCCAAGGTGAATGCAGAGATGCATCTCCAATAATAACTAGTTGGTACTGTTTATAAACCCACAGATAGTTCCTTTTCTAAAAAGTGCAAATTGTAAAGAGAGTCCCCAGTCTATGTTTCCTCCTTCCACTTACCAATGTGTCATGAGGTGTTTTTAACAGGATTTTGCCTTTTCAGTGATTTGTAAGCCATCTCATAGTAAATGATTTTAAAGTGCTTCTCTCAGCTACTTTGGGTCCTCTGACATGTAATGCTTCTAGTTTATGTCCTTATCTTTCTTTGGTATTGGTCCATAAGGAGGACCTAAGGGCTGCCTTTAGGGTTCTGAAGCAGCAGATACAGTAATCCTCCACAAGCCCCTTGCGCTCTGCAAAAGTGTGATTCTACTGTCCTCAGTCCATCCTTTGAGCCACTGCTGTCCTGCTTTGTGGACCCTTTTTGGAGCAATATGGAAATATCTTGTGTACATAGAAATGTTTCTTTAAATGTCTGTCATTTTCTCTTGGAAACTACCCAAGTGCCCATCAGTTGAGGAATGGATAAAAAAGATGTGGTGTTTTTATACAATGGAGTACTACTCAGCTATAAAGAAAGCATTAAGGCTTTTATGAGTAAATGGATGCGACTTGAGACCATAAGTGAAATAAATCAAACTCACATGTATAAATATCATATTGTCTCCTAGTGAAAGAAGCTGAAAGAGCAAATATAATCCAAAATTTACAATTAATATTGTGTAAGGGTAAGAAATTGCTCAAAGAGAAAAAGAAACTGGGAATTAGGAAAGGAGGAAAGAAAGAAAGGGAAAGGAAAAAGACACAAATTTGTGTGTGTGTGTGTGTGTGTGTGTACACACACATACATAAGGTAGCTAAAATGTCTATACAAATGATTGTATTAGTTTTTGGAAAAGAATAGTTAATACTCATATGATTAGATCAATTTTACCTATCTGTATCTTTTGAAGGCAACAATATGCAATATTACAACCATTGTTAAATTCCTATGATCTTGTTATGAAAACTTACATTGTTATTGTTTTGGGCATGTTGTTTGTTTGTCTCTTTTGCTTTTTGTTTTTCTTTTCTGTCTTTTTTTATCATAAATAAATAAATAAAAATAAATAAATGTCTGCCAGTTTCAATGAGAACAACAATGAAAAAGTGTCTAAATGAATCAAGTAGAGTCACAGGTTTTATTCTTGTTAAGTATATCCCTTATATCAAGCCATAGGAATGCGGTTACACTTTCCTATTATATGGATAAATGTGTAAGTGTTTTTCTCCATCCTGATGTGTGTTCTTCATCAACACGGCTGTGCAGTTTTTCAATGTGTCAGGGCTATGCTAGGGCTATGCCCTAGCTGATAACTTAATGTTCTCCTATGTGGACATTTTGTGTGGTACTCATGTTGTTTTCAGTAAAAATGATACCTATGTTGTAAACATTCAAAGCTACAAAACAAGTGACTTTCATTATCTGTTTCAAGACTCACAAATATCCCCTAATACAGACAGGTAGTCACACTGAAGTATAAGGCTTTTCACAATGACAACTGTATCAGCAATGCCAAGCACAGCACCTGATACAAGAGTCAGTAACAGTTGAACAATACGAAGTTAAAAGTATCTTGCCCACACCCTGGGGCCACTATTCAGCAAAGATGTTCCCAAACCCAGAGCCCTCACAAGTTCAGTGTCCTTTCTACTATACCATACTGCCTTTTGCCGGCCACTCAACTGTCACTAACAAAGCTTTTTATTTATTCCCCACCCATCACCGGATACTCTGTGTTCCGTGTTCAGCTCAAAGACTTCCTCCTTATTCAAGGTGTCAGGCTTCCATTCATAGCTTAAAAGATAGGTAGGACCTACAGCTGCATGAAAACTGGTACATGTTTCATTCCCTGAAGGATTAGCCTGTGTTGAAGGCACTTGGTCACATCAAGGAGAAACTCTGGCCCGTCATCCTTGCTGTGATCTGACACTTGGTTTTAATGCTGAGATGAATAAAATCATTCTTGTTGTACAGAAAAAGGCACTAAGCAGAGTCTCTGAAAATCAGGCACACGAGGAAAACTGCAGTGTCTGTTCTGTAAATCAGTCTGACTTAAGAGCCAACTCTATTCCTAAGGAACAGAAAGAGCGTTAGGAAGAGGTCATCAAACTGTTTGCCTCTGATGGGAAGTTACAAAGTAAAAGTTAAGTATAGGGACTTAGACTATTTATAAGTTCTAGTTTGGAATAGTGAAAAACTGAAAATTAAGAACTTTAGACAGAGACACATAACCATCAGAGAGCAAACTTCTGTTGTGGGATCAGCTCGGGGCATTGTCAGCAGTCTGAGCTGTGTGAGAACCCGTAGCCCATTTCAGTGCAAAGGGAAGAAAAAGATTAGAGCACAAGGAATGCTCCAACTGGCAAAATTTTCTTTTCTTTTTAAATTTTTTTTTTTATTTTAAAGAGAATAAAACAAAAGAGAACAGAATGAAGCAAATCAGAACAGAACAACACAAGCAACACAGCACTTCACAACAAGACAACCAGACATCAACAGTAGCTGCCATAATGTCTCTGTTCTTTGACATAGTTGAGTATACTTTCACACACAAAATATCAAACATAACAAAATACTATAAAACCATTCAAAAGAATGAAAGCATTAAAGGCTTCAAAACCAAATAACAGGAAATGAACAGTGGCTACTATAATATCTCATTTTCCTCGAAGAATTTGTTTATACCGCCATACATAATAAAATCAAACAAAATAGAATAAAACCAACCAAACCAATCAATGAAAGCATTATAAGAATTCAAAGCAATATAATAGGAAACCGTGATTAACATAAAATATCCCATTATATTCAAAATAGCAGCCCCTGCCATCCGACAGCATAAAATCTAACAAAACAAGACAGAACAAACCCAAACCTAACAAAATTGTGTAAACAATGTGAGAGTTCAAAATAAGACAATAAGAAACTGACAGCAGTTTTCACTTTTTCCTCCCAGGTGTTTCCTCGCCTTTGCTCTTACATTAACTATTTTGCTTTTGGATCCCATTAACTCCTGTTTCTTATGCTAGGGTTCATGCATTTGAGTTTGAACTGTTTTGGTCATGAACATGATCTCCAGTTGTGTCCATTTTCCTACAGGAGCCTTGAGATTATTCTACTTTATAGCTGTGTAGCTTTCCACTGCATGAAAATACCATATCTATCTTATCCATTCTGTGGTTGATGGGCAAGTTACTCTTGCTTTTTTTTTTTTTGTCTCCTGTCACATGGAACAATTGTTTTCTCTCCTTTGATTTTCAATCTATGAATTTGCTTTCCAATTAGATGTGTTTCTTGTACACAGTGTATCAATGGATCTTGTTTCTTGATCCTCTCTCCCTGTTTCTTTTTATTGCTGACCTGAGGCCATCTACATTAATGGTTACAACCAGCATACATTGGTTTCTCTCTGCCCTGATATCTTCTGTTGTTGGCCCTCTACTTTTCCCCTTCATTTAATTGCCTGTCTTGTTTGGTGATCCTCCTCTGCTGCTGTTCCTAGAACCATGGTCATCTTTATCTCTCTAGAATATTCTTTAGCACTCTCTGTAGGTTTGATTTGATAGTCATGAAATCCTTTAGTTGTTCTTTATCATGGAAGTATCTTACTTTTCCATCAATTTTCAAAGACAGTTTTGCTGGGTAGATCAATCTGGGTTGGAAGCTGCTTTCTTTCAGGGTTTGAAACACTTCACTCCAAACTCTTCTTCACTTGATGGTTTGTGTTGACAAGTCTGCTGTGATTCTGATTGATTTTCCTTTACAGGTGATCTATCTCTTTTCTCTAACAGCTTTTAATATTCTGTGCTTGTGCTAGATTTCTTGGATCTTGATTTTGTATGTCTGTGTGTAGATTTACTTTGGTTATGGCTAGTTGGAGTCCTATAGTTGGCTCACTTAGCTGCATACCAGGTCCATTTCCCATGTTTGGGAAGTTGTCTTCTATTACTTCTATGAATATCCTTTTAATTTCATTTAGGTTAACCCTTGCTTCTTCGTTGATAGACTCTTAAATTATGCTTCTTTGCATCATCTTGCAGCCATTGAGTTATTTCCTGATTCCGTGTTACTTTTAAGAGACGTTTTCTTTCATGATCACTAGCTGCAATCCTGTCTTCAAAGTTTGAAAGTCTATCTTCAGTCTCTTTCAAGCAGTTTTGCCAACTTTTGATTGCATTTTTAATTTCCTGCATCTCTCTTTGAATCTGTTTCATGCATTGTAATTCCTTTCTACATTCATTCAAGGTTTCCATCATTTTCCCATGTTTCTCTTTATTGTCTCTGTCTTCTTTAGACCTGCTGAACAATTTTTTCAGTATGTTTGTGATTTTTTCTTCTACCTGAGACATTATTTCTGATTTGACTGCTTTTAAAATCTCATGAAGTCATTTCCTTACTTCAGTTGCTATCTTCTCAGAGATTTCAGATGTGTGACTTCCATCTTCTTCCATGACCGTATCTCCCAGACTTATTGTTTGCAGGCTAGAGGTCTGAGTTTGCCTTTTGCTCCTTTGTCTTGACATTCTCCTGGGTTCCTTCCAACAAGCTGGTTGTGGAGTCCCAGGCACTTTCCATGTTGGCTGCCCCTGGGCAGTATAGGGGGATGGGACAGGCACCTGGGTTCCTCTAATTCCAGGTTTACAGGGAGGTAGCGGGGCTTGGACCCAGCTTCTCCAGACTGTTCAGCTACACTGGGGCCTTGCTGATGATTAGGGGTACATGTAGGTGGGGCTGCTTCTCTCAGCCTGTGTGTCTACACTGGGACTCCCACGATGGTGGCAGACACAGCGGTGTGTTTGTCTGCCAGTGTGTGACGGCTGCCTGAGGGAACAAACAGCCTCCAATGGTGGCCTATGAATGCCCAAGGCTTACCTGCTCCTGCTGGCTGCCTGGAGGAAGAAGCCTTCTGGTGGCAGTTCCCTGAGAATGAAGGTGGATCTGCTGGTTCTCTCTGCCTACACTGGCCGCCTGTAGGACATGGTCTTTTGGTGGCGGTGCACAGCAGGCAGAGGTAGATTTGTCTGTCTCCTTAGGCCTGCGCTGGGCATGTGGAGGAAAGGACCTCTCAGTGACGGTGCCTGGCAGGCAGAGGCAGATCTTCTGGTTCTCTCTTTCTGCACTGGGCACATAGAGGAGACCAACTGGCAGAATTTTCTGAAGGCTTGGTTTACAGATCCAGCCCACTGAGCATATCTATCCTCCTATTCCACAATGAAGCAATGGATAGAATATCCTCTTCCTATACAGCCTTCAAGGCTGCACTACAGTCCACTGGAACCTGATTTCTGGTATAGAAAATTGCAGAGACTGAGAAGAAGCAGTTGGAACCTCTGAATGATTGAGTCCAGGGCAGAGTCCCCCTTGCCTAGCCAGGTACAGAAGGAGCATCTCTCTCCCGCTTCTCCAGTCAACCATGACAGTCATGATCACTTATAATTCTATGTTTACCTAGTCCTACCCACCTTCATCCCTAGGAGTGAGGAATATCTGGGCAGCACCCCACTGTGATGTAAGTGGGTCTGAGAAACCCATACCATGCCAGAGGAACATACCTGGCTTTTGCACCTCTCTTAGCTATTGCCTTCCACATTTTTTGGCCTCTTCCCTACTGGGAGGAGAAGATAATGGCTACTTTATCTGTTAATTTCCTCTAAGGGAAAAGGACACAGGAAGAGGAGTGCCAGGCAAGAAGGCAAGAAGCCAAGAGCCCATCTTGAAAAAAGGGTTTCTCAACCTTGCCCTTCTGAATCTCTGTCCCTTATGAATATTTATTATGCCTAACCCTTTCCCTTGGCATGATCTAGAGGGTTCAAGACTGTGGCAGGTGGGAACAGGAAGAACTGACAGGCATGTACATGATTAAAAAGCTGGCAACAGATAGTAAACACAGCTTCCTTGGATGCAGACTCCTACCAAAATCTTCATGGAATAGAAGAAAACCTCAGCCCCAGATGTTACTTTCATTTACACCTTGACTTTTAGAAACCACTCACCCAGTAAACTGCTTTATACGCTTCCAGAAATAGACAGAATGCAGCTGGGAGTTCTGAGCTGTGCTACTTGGCAAGTCATTCAACTGCATACAAATGATAGCTATTATACAGCCAGGATCCCCTAGAGAAATAATTTCTATTCTCAACTCTACTCATATAACCTGATGAGTCAGTCGAGGTCAGCTTGGAGCAGTGTGCTGATGAAGCCTAGAACTCAGGAAGGATGCTCTGGTAGACCTGGAAGTGTTTTAGAGTAAATTTCTGCTTCCTCAAACCACATCCTGCAATCTTAGGCATGTGCCCTGCAAATGTGTGTTGGACATAAAAGAGCTGCATTGATGGCTCAGGAAGCCATAACCCAATTTTGGAGAAACAATTCAGGGACATGACATGACCTGACCCCCACTTTAGGAATCAGGTTCGCTGTTTTGATGATATAATGAGATCATAATTCACCTTAGTCTGCTTGTATCATGCCAAGTGTATCACATTTTTCTCTATCTCTAGCAGTTTCCCTTCCTTTTTAAATTTACTTTCTGATCAACAATAATTAAAAACAATACATAATAAAGTAAGTTAATAACTACATCTAATTACACTCAATGAAGTTCTCAGTAAAGAGCTATGGAGCAAACACAAGGCCATAATGCATTGGCTTTGTGACTACAGAAATCTTTTACCCTGGTTTCAAAGTTTTGTGGCAGTATACTAAGAATTCGATTCATCTTCCCTACATTTGAAAAAAGCACCTAAGAGTTAGTGATCCTCAAGTATGCTGTTTACTACAGTTTAGTATAGTCTTAAACACCAGTCACTTTAGAGTTTACTGAAATCTTTAGTTTTCTTTTTTTTTTTTTTTTTGGCTGTATGTGGAGCAGTTATAAAAACTGGCAGTCTGAGTATTCCTAGCTTCACCTCCATGACTGCAGCTTTACCATGTGCCCACTGGACTCCTGTTCTGTTACATGGACATAGAAATTAGATCCAACACACACACACACACACACACACACACACACACACGCGCGCGCGCGCGTGCCCACATGTGCACTACATGCACACGGCAATGGTCACAGACTCAGCCAGGCTTCTACAAGTTTTTGAGGAAGATTCTTTGGATGATATTAGGAGGCAAGAAGACAGAAAAATACAATTGGTGGAGCTATTGCATAGTAAGCATGGTATACAAGACTGCAAAAACATGATTTTAACATTTTGTTATAGTTGGAAAATATATCCATCCACTTTGGGCATTTTCTTGGAGGAATAAAGATTTTAACTTTTAGTCTTATTTCTCAGTGCCACAGCTACTGCTTTCAATATATCATTGCAGAGAAATCAGAATGAAATGGAACTATAATTACACTAAGTGATCAACTTTTTGTTTTTACCTAATACAATTAATGATAATAGCTAACATTTATTGAGCACTTACCATACATTATTCACTCATTCAATAAATATCAGTTGAATACCAACAACATTCTAGGTGCTATTCCAGGCACTATTCTAGGGCACTGGAGGCACAACAGAAAAGGGCATAAAATGCTCCAGCTTCATGAAGCTGATGTTTTAATGGAGATAGAGAGGTAGTAGACAGAGTCTTGAGTGATTAAGAGAGTGTCTCTGGAAGGTGTTAGCTTATATCTGACAGCGAGGGAGACAGGTACAGGAAGATCAGTGCACAACAGAAACACTGAGGCAGGAACTTGGCAAGTTAAAGCAGAAAGGTCAGTGCAGTTGAATCAAATGGGCAAGATTGGTATAAAATGACATCCAAAGCAAATGCAGGGGTCTGATCAAGTAGGCTATGCAGACTTGGATGAGTTTGTTTTTAGCTAATATTCTGAAAATTGAGAAGTCACGGGAGGATTTTAAGAAGTGATGTGATGGAACTCTCATTTTTAAAAGATTGTAGAAAGCTGCATTAGGAGGCATGGATAAGGGAGGGCCATTTAGGAAACCACTATGGGATGACAGTGTACCATGAATGTCAGGTCCCACACTCAGCATCACATCCTCAGATGGCACCCTTAGGAGGTGTATGACACTTCGCAAGGTCAGGGCTTGGAATAAGGACAGTCCTGGACTGACCCAGATGCACAAGAAGCAGGTGGAACTGCTGGACCAGCAAAGATAGGCAAATGGGTCCTCAAAGCAACAACAGTGTGAAGGCGTGATCAGGTGAGGAAAGGACAGCAACATATGATCAAATGGGGAGAGTCACCCTGCGAGAAGCTCTGCTCCAGTGGTGGTGAATGTAAGCTGCAGCAGGCTGTTTGTTATCCACGAAAACTCCTGAAGGTTTGCTGTAACAGCTCCCTGAACTCTAAGCCAGAAGCACTTGAGGGTGGCCAGCCCAGCCACACCCTGATTCTAGGAACCTGCCCCCAGGGTTCAAGGCTAAACTATTTTTAACCTAAACCTAGAGGAACAGCATTCAAACTCTTGGGGATAAATCCTAGGGCTCAGCACTTTCTTCTGTATGGAAAGTAGGCCTTGCCTGGTTCCTGATGGCAGAATGACAGCATCCTTGGACCCAAGGCAACTCTTCAGGTGTGGTGTGAGAACCAGGAGCACATCTCTGCTCTCTCAGGTGCATGCCTAGAATCTATGCAAGGCAGCACAGTGGCTGCTTCCAAAGGCCATTCCCTGCATGTGGTCAATTCCTTTTTTTCTAACCGGTATAGCTTTCTAGAACCAGCTTCCCTGTCATGACAAGTGCCAAGACTCCTGACCCTCTCAGCAAAAAAACATTAAGAACCCTTTGTGACAGGCCCTCATGGAGTCAAAGACTTTGCCTGAAATTATGGGCAGTGGCCCTAGAGAAAGTCCATCTTACTCAGATGATGCCTTCTGCCTCAGCTGGCTAGAAAGCAGCCAGTCCCCTCACAAGCACACCACAGGAGAATGCTGCCATCCCCAGAGTAACCACCAGAGAAAGTAACTGTGAATCAGGCACGATCTGTTTGGTGTCTATCCCCAGCTCCCTCTCCCATACCCTAACCCACTCCCTGCTTCTCGACCAGGACTCCTATTTGCAGGAACAGTGGCCCCTTTCTAGCTGTGCTTGGAATTTCTTGAGGCTGAAGGGCTGGGAACCATTTCAGTAACTGAGCATTACCGAGAAGTCATCGCATGGCTGGCCGCCCATGGTTACTTCCTCCTGTTGACCTTTCCTAGAGCTGGCTAATGTCAGCCAGCTGCTAATCAAGGCTTGAGAGAAGTTGGTGAATATAGTGGAGTGACAGTTCAGCCTCCATATATGTTCTCCAGGTTACAGAAACTCTGCCCACCTTTCCCAGCCACGGAGAGTGTCATGGTTGGGTTGTTGGTATGGAGGTACAATAAATGCTTGACCAAAAGGATGAGAAAAAGGCAAGATTGGTTTGAGACAATATCTTTTTTTTTGGAAGTAGAGCTTAAAAATGTACCAGAGACACAAATCATTCCAGTATGCAGCAGATAGTCCCAATATAATGTATCTGGAACATGAATATAGCAATACTCATGTATTAGGGATGAATGACAAGAGTGTACTAACATAGCAATACTCATGTATTAGGGATGAATGACAAGAGTGTCAAGTAGCATTAGGGATGAATGACAGAGTGTACTAGAAGAGTGCATTGCATTTCCAACCAACCATGTCACGACTTTAACATGGCAAATTCAGTGTTTGCTCATGCTCCGTACTCAACATCAATGAGCTGGTGGTTTTACTTACGGCCACTCAAGGGAGCCCAGCTTGATTAAGGCTGGGCATTGCTTTCACGACCACAGTGAAAGAGGCAGAGGGATAAGTGATATTTCACTCATAGGCTCTTAAAAGCTTTTAACTGGAAGTGACAAATGTCCATTTGGGTCCATATTTCATTGACCACACTGGGTCACTTGGCCAGATTAAGTGCACTCTGCTACTTTTCTGCTAGGGAGAACATAAGGTACTCCATTTGGAGATGTTCTCTAAGTGCCACCTGCCTTTACAAGGTTCCACAAACGCATGTGAAGGGTGACTGACTGCATGTTTCATTTTTTTGGTCACCTCTAATCAAGCTGAATGCTATCCATAATGTGTCATGCTCCCTACAGTGAACCCTTCTGTTTGGCCTTTGTTTTGACAGGGAAAGCTCCTCTGAAAGTCATCTGGATAGATTCCCCCCAAGGAGAATTCTTTCTGAAAACACTGGAGTGAATGCAGAATTCCTGCCAGGGCAACATGGGGAGACTCAAAAGCCAATTGCTTGATCAGCACCAGACTCAGAACAAAAATCACAGGTGATAATGATGAATTTGCTTCCCTGACAGTTTCTCTAATCTATCTTAATCTAACCACAGGCTATAGTATCTGTGGCTTGCTGCTTCACTTTCCTTTTACAAAAGTGAGGTCATAATTAAAGTGCTTATCTCATAGGGTTGTTGTGGATATTAAATAAAATAATGCACTAGAATATATGGCAAACACTCATTAAATTTTACAGTTATTAGTTTCTTTTGCATATTACCAAATGCTTCCACTTGAGTTGGCTGAACTCAGACATTAACATGTGATTAAATTTTAGAGTTGGAAGGGCCTTTGGAATCTACCGACTCCAGAGAAACTTTATGTCTTTGTCTGTAATCACACAGTTCCTGAACTGGTTGGATCTGGGTCTCCTAACTGCTATTCTCATTTAACTTAATGGCTAGTAGGAATATCTTCTTTAGAATGGTATCTGATGCAATAATATACTTAATTCTGTGTAAATCAAGGTTGATTTCCTGTGGTTAATTTTCATTTTTTGTGAAAAATCTACCTATTTAAGGCACACAGAACACAGCCAGTTCCCAACACTGTTATATTCTGGCCTGAGCACAAAAAGAAAAGAGGCTAAATATTGAATCAAAGCACTTTGCAGCCTAGAGGTAGGATTTCAGTCTGAAATTAGTTCTATTTTGCTCACCAGCTTAATGATATTGTCAGTTGTTTTCTAATTAAGTTGCTCCAAACTGCTAAATTGAGAGAATTTTAAGGGCTAGAGGAAATGCTTGCTATATTCTGATGTACTTTAAAGTGAAAATATTTGAATTGGTTCTTCTTCAAAGGGCTTAGATAGCACATTTCAGAAAACATCTTTAAAGTGTTGGGTTTTTTTCCAGGTACTAAGGGCCTGGAAATTCAAACAAGCTTCCATGCTCTTCAGGCTGTTAGACTTAAAAGTCTTATTTGTCCAAAGGATGTCACTGAATTTTCCTGTAAAACAGAAATGATTACCTTGTAACTAAGGGGAGAGATGTAGAGGGGCCATGAGACAAATGCATTACACAAACAGATGGCAGCCATTTCTAAAACAACTTAAGATAGAATTTCTTATTTTTCTTTCCAGAATCAACTCATTATTCATTGGAGAGGCAGATGTGCCATCCTAGCTCCTCGTCTGCCCTTATGAAGATTCACTGGAGATAAAGATAACTCTTGACCAAAGCAGGTGAGGTAAACTGAAGTCAGTATGTTGCCTTTACATTGGGGGGCCAGGGATAACTGCCTCTTTCTGGGGAGAGAGCCTGTTTTGAAACAACGATGTGAATTCCCAGCAGACCAATTGTTTGCACAAAAATATGCCATTGCTGTTCCTTAGCAACCAATGCTGCTCCTCAGAGGCACTATGGGTGAAGAGCTAAGTAGCTCCTCTGCCCCTTTGAGCTAAACTCTATCCTGAGATTCTGATGGAAATGAATGGTTTGCTGCCATCTTGGAAGTATTCAGCTGACAAATCCTATCCATGGAGTTAAGAAGCCAGATTCTTTCTTGGTCAATGGAAAATTTAAAACAATCAAATAAGTATATCATTACTCCACTGTGCAGGTCAGCTGTAGATACATAATATAGTGTCTGCTCTACTCTGGTTGGCATCTACTGTGACATTAACTCTTCATGGCCCACTTTACTGCCACTGAAAACAATAATTTATATATGAGGAAATCAAATATCAAGAGCCCATGGAATGCTGAAATAAATACTATAAACTTCTTCTGTACTTAATTTAACATAACAAAATACTACATGTTTGCTAATGTCCTGTAATGAAAAATATCTAGGAACTGTATATAGTTGTTCTATTGCTGTTCAAACAAGTATAAAAACAAAGATGTGTCATCCATACCATTAAATTAGGCCATAAAGTGTAAAGCTGGCTTAGTTACAGTTCAGTGGGCTCCTTGTTACTGCTTTCTATTTCCACAATTTAAATTTTGGGTTTAATGCCAGTGATCTTTGTCCCTAAAGTTTCTAGGGACCCCCTTGCTGGTTTCTTGGCCTTTGTAACACAATGACCCTGCAAAAGAAATTTATGTTTCATAGCATATGTGCTTTGTCATTTGATTTCATAGTGGTTTTCCCACTGAAAAAAATCCATGGAGTGGAAGTTGGAGTCTCCTTAGTAACCTGGTTCAGATTCAGCATTATTTACTCATTTGTATATTCATCTGTTCATTTATTCCATAACTATTATTGGGCATCTTGGTGTACTAAACTGGGATACAGATTAGGGAGGCTACAAGACAAACATGTGCCTGGGCCTCAGGCTTATAGTCCCAAGGGGATTACAGATACCTAAAATGAAGCGCAGTACAACACAGCAGTGCTAATGACGGGGAGGGTCAGTGCTAAAGGGAGCAGCTGGCATGGTCCCTTCACCCAGACCCCCAGGGCTTAAGGAAACAGTGATAAAACAGAAGGAACAAAGGAGTAATAATGGACTCTGGGAAGAAGCAATAGCAGGTAAACAGGACAGGGCATAGCAAGTACGAGAAATTGAGACGTTCATACCCCAAAGAACTGGGATGAGATAACGAGGTAAAGGGTAACAGCTAGGGACAGATCAGAAAGCTCGTATAAACCAAGCAAAGGTGCTTGACTTTATATGCTTAGAGTAAGAGGCAGCATTCATGATTCCTTCAGAGAAAGCTAAGGGTATTCTTAGACTATGGCCTGGTGCTCCATAGTCTGCTGGAGCATACTGGTCACTAAGTCTTGTATTTCTGGTTGGGGATTATGGAAGGTGACTGGATCGTGGGGGTACTGTACTCATCAGAAGACTCATTCATTTATGATTTCATGTGCTGTTAGGAGGTGGGGCTGGACTGGGGGTGGGTCACTGGAATCCTCACTTGGAAGGGTGTATTCTTATCCTCAGCTCTTCCATTCTTTCTCTTATTGCTTCCTTAATGGCCATGGGTTGAGCACATTTCCTGTACTGTGCCCTCCCATCATGCTATTTCTGACTCTGAGCCAGCCAACTATGAACTGAATCCACCAAAATCATGAGCCCAGATAAACGTTTTTCCTTTAAATTGAGTGTAGTATTTTGTCCCAGTAATGGGAAAGTGACTAACACAATCATTATATTCCTGGACCATCTCTTCTCATAGATGATTGCTGACCCCACCTACATTAGGAAATACTCTGTACACTTCATAACCACTGAATAGCTTTTCATTTTTTTGGTATAAAATGACATGTTTTTAAAAAAACTAAGCTCTCCAGGTTCTTGCTTTAAAAGGGATTTTAAAAATCATGCACCTTCAACTCCTTTTACTTTTTAGGTAAGTAGAAGTTAAGAAAAGTGAGCTGTGCTGTTATGAATGTGACTCTAAAAGCACAGGCAATGAAAGTAAAATAAAGAAGTGGAACTACACCAAACTACAGACCTTCTCACACCAATGAAACAACCAACAAAATGCAAAAGCAACCCACCAAAAGGGGGGAAAATACATGCAAACCATGTATCACCCAGAAGGTTAATAGCCAAACTACATGAGGGATTCCTACAATTCACTAACAAAACAGACCCTTATTTTCAAAATGGGCAAAGAACTTGAATACACATTTTTTCCAAAGATATACAAATAGCCAGCAGACATGTTAAAAGATGTTCAACATCTCCAATCACCAGAGAAATACAAATCCAAACTAGAGTGAGATATCATTTTATACTTGTTAGGAAAGTTGCTACCAAAAAGCCAAGGGATGGTGAGGGAAAAGTAAACCCTTGTGTACTGTTAGTGGAAGTGTAAACTGGTGCAGTCATTATGGAAGAGTGTGGAGTTCCTAAAAAACTAAAGAGAAAAGTACCATATGAGTCAGCAATCTCCATTCTGAGTATATATCCAAAAGAAATGAAATCAGTATCTCAAAGAAGTATCTGCAACTGCAGCTCTATTCCTAATAGCCAAGATATGGAAACCACCTATGCGTCCATCAACGGGTGGGAGGATATTGAAAACATATATATGCAGTGGAATATTATTCAGCCTTTAAAAAGAAGGAAACCCTGCCGTTTGGATCAATGTGGATGAATCTAGGAGACGTTATGTTCAGTGAAACCCATACGTTTCACTTAGATGTAGAATCTAAAGAAGTTGAAAGCACAGAAAGTAGAATGAGGGCTGACAAGAGCTAGGATAGGGGGAAAATGGGAAATTTATGTCAAAAGGTACAAACCCTCAGTTACAAGGTGAATGAGTTATGGAGATAGTAATCGTGCTAGTAATCATGACTAATAATAAGTTATTGAATAATTGAAATTTACTTAGCTATATCCTAACTGTTCTTATCACACACCAAAAAATGATAAGTAGGTGAGATGATGCATGTTAATTAGCTTTTTTGTGGTAATAATTTCACAGTACATTTGTATGTCAAAACATGATATTATATGCCTTACACATTTACCTTCTACTTGTCAATTACACCTCTAAATCTCAGGAGGGGGATGTAGATAAAGGTGAACAGTTTCATTTCAGGACCTTTGGGGTGGTGAGGGATAATTCTCTTCAGTGAGCAATCCCCTCCGTATCAGCAGTTGGGAGCATAAAGTTTAATTTGACTGACTTAGACTTTTTTTTTCTCTTATGATATAGGCTGGGCTAAATGACTTTTTAAAACAACCTTAGCAATCTGTTGGAAAGCTGAGAAGAGCTCTTGAATGACAGCTTGAGAAAAATTATAACTTGAGAAAAAAGTATCATGGAATCCTATTAATAATGTGGATTTATATTTTGAATGCATGGAATGCCTTTAAAAGGAGTCTAGATCCCCTCCTCGTGTTCAGCATGATCTAATTAAAACATAATGATATGATGGAAGCACTATCCTCATAGAAGCTATTTCTTTTAAAAATCAATCTCCCTAGAAACAAAATGAACATAATAAAAACCAGGCTCTCTTGCTCCTAAGTTATCTTGTGCAATTTCCCACTATGCCAAAAAAATGACTATTAAACACACTATAATTATTGCTTTCAAATGTTTCCTAACAAATGAATAGCTACAAACTTTTAGGTAGCACACATCCCATAGCACAATTTAATTGCTGCATATGAGGCTGAGCTTTATAATCTTGGAAAATATTTGATTCCAACATGCAATTGGAAGGCTCCTCAGATCTTCACCTACAAGGCCTTGATCCCTTTAAAGTCAGGGAAACAGGGGCAGATACTAGATTCTTTTTATCTGTAGTGAAACAATAAACTATGACTCACCTCTTTTTAGGGCATGATCCTTGAGGACACTGTTCTACAGTTTCCTTTATGAGGATAGTTGAGAAAATGATGCCCTGTTTTTAAAAAAACTACCAAAGAGCCTAACTCACTTTCAGAATCAGGTATGATTATTTGAGAAATTACTCTAAGAATAAACAAAAATGTTCTAACTTGCAAGCAATAGATATTTATTTGACATATTTTAATATCATGTCAGTCTTCTCCATCATTTTATGCAAATTTGCTAACTTATTCATTAAAGAACATATTTTTAGAGAGTTACTCCTGCAATCAAGATTACAGATTTTTTGTCTATAATGTTTCTAAAATAAAAGGACAATACACATTCTTGAAAGGGCATGCTTGCTAGTTAAAATATAAGTAAGAGGACTGTGGTCCTGTGGAGTCTGTAAATGCATGTGCTCAAGAAATGCAAAGCAAAAATGTGGGAAGGAATTTTAATTTTAGTTTGAAACCATTTAGGTTCATGGAAGAGTTGTAAAGATAGTACAAGTGTAGTTGCAAAATATATCCTATACCCAGCTTCTTCTTATTGTTATGATATTACAGAACTGATACAATTATAAACTAAAGAATGAATACTGGGGCAATGTTATTACTAGTAGTTGTTTTTATTTTTAGTTTGTGCTGGGATTAAGCACAGGGCAGCTAGGCAAGTGCTCTATCACCAAGCTACATTCCAGGGACAACGTTACTAACTGAATTATAGACCTGTGATGGTAAATGATGATTGCCAACCTCATTGCATTAAGGAACACCTAGTAGATTGGTCAAGCACACATCTGATGTGTCTGTGAGAGTTTACAGAGTTATTGGCATGCAGTTAGCCAACTGATAGGGAAGATTCACCCTGATGTGGGTGGCACCATCCAACGTGCTGTAGCCCAGATGGAATAAAAGAAAAGAAGGAACAAGTCAGCCTTCACTTGAAATTTCCATTCTGCTTGAGCATTTTTCACTGCTGCCATGGCTTATGCACATCAGACTTCACTCAACACAGACTCACACTAGCGGCTCTCCAGAAAGCTCCCAGGCCTTCAGTCTTGACCTGATGCTGCATCCTGGATCTTTCTTGTTTTGTGGCTTCGAGTTTCTTGAACTGAGCTGCTGCTGTACCTTTTGGCTCTCCAGCACACAGATGGCCTCTGTAGATTCACCCACCTCTGATCTGATGAGACAATCTAATAAATCCCCTCGCAAAATTGTGTGTGTGTGTGTGTGTGTGTGTGTGTGTGTGTAAAACTGATTTTGTTCCTTTAGGGAACCCTACAACCAATACGAGCTTTTATTCAAATTTCCTCATTTTTTCTGCTACTGTCTTTTTCCCATTCCTAATCTAATCCAGGATCCTACATTTAGTCACTATATCTCCCTAGTCTCTTTCACTCCATAAGTTTCTTGGTCTTTCCATGTTTTCACTTTTTCATGAGCATGGCACTTTTGAGGACTGGGCAGGTATTTAGCAGAGTATCCCTGATTTATATTTGTGAATATTTGGCAGAATCCCTTAGAGGTGAAGTGTCTTTCTCACTGGATCACATTAGGTTGTACATCATATTACCAAAATTTACTAGGGGTGTTCATTTAATCCATGTAGTTAAGGTATTTAAGGTAAGTTAAGGCACTATTTGCTTAGTGCCTCCACTGTGATGTGAATTCACATTCCCTTTTCACTCTCTGTTCAGTAGAATTGAGTTACTAAGTCCAAACCATGGTTACCAGAGGGGCAGGAAGCTTCACTCATGCAGGGAGAAAATACTGAGGAGTTCTCACCCTATGTTAAAAATGCCACAAGAGTAGCTACTTTAGTGGAGATACTTTCGATCTACAGAAATATATCATTTCCCAAAGTTTTGCCCTACTTTTAGCATTTATCATTTGACCTTCTCTGTGACTATTTACTGTGGTGTTCTAAAGATGATCTCATATTTCCCTCTTTCCTTTTATATTTAATAACTGGAATTCTTAAGAAAGACATATTTATACCTCCTCTACATTTATTTGCATTGATGTAGTCTCATGGATATTTATTTTATGCTTGAGCTGTAAGCCAATGGTACAACTAAATTTATTTTGTTGCTAAAGATGCAGCAGCTTTGACAATTGGAAGGTTTTTTTTTTTCAGATTTGCTTCTGTACCCTTTTGACATTTCTCTCTCCCCTCCCCAGCCCTCCCTTCCCACTCACCCCACCCCTTCCTTCTTGGTCAGTTCTTTATTTTCTGACATTACAAACTACTCAGGATTCACCAGCCCCAGAATCAACCATTTTAACAAGGAGCCTGGTTCATTTTTATTGAAAAACATTTAGAAACCAAGATTTGGGTACTTAGTATTCTCATTGCTTTCAAGAACTCATATATGTATGTATATAAATTTAGATATACATAGATATTTATACGTATCTATCTGTGTATGTATTAAAGGAAGTTCATTCTTACCAGTATCTCTAACTTCAATTTGGCATCACAGGATTCTTTCAAGCTTTCAGTGCAGAGCAGTTTTTTCAGAGGCACATTTTAGCTAAAGAAAGTATTTCTCAAAACAAGTTAAGTCCTTTGATGGAAGAGCACTTGCTTAGCATGCACAAGGGCCCAGGTTTAATCCCCATTATCATATAACAGGTGAGTCTTCAGTCAGTCTAAAAAAGGAAAATACTAAAATGGTCAATAATAAAGTTTCTTCAAATAAACTGTAATAAGCCACAAAGGTGAAAAAGTAGGTAAGAGGCTTTGCTAGAAGACAAAGAATTATTTGATAGAAGGTTTTCATTGCACCAAGGTCGAAAACTCCTGCCTAAGAGTATCCAGGGCCATGGAAATTTTAGATGCATTCTAATTGTATGATTTCCTCCTTCCTTCTCACTGGAACAACCACTGAGCTTCAACATCCCTTTAAGGTCACATCCACTAACCAAAGGTTTCTTTTTATTATCGGCTATATTGTTAACAGGAATAACCATAAAAGTAAGAGGGAATGTTTTGTCTGTCTATTTATTTGGGCATTATGGTGTTGGTGCTGCCCTTGGCAACACCAGCAGCATTCAATGATTGCTCAAATCTCCCTATAAATAAAGACAATCACATCTTCACACCAAGAAGACCACTCAGATCAGTGCCTGGCTTTTCCCTCTCCCAGCTGTATGCTGGGAAGGCCTTTGACCGGCAGACCCATCCTGAGTTACACATCTGAATATTAACAGTCCATCTCATGGACAAGTAGTGTGTAAGGCTGATTTTCCTATTCTTGCCCAGGTTTACCTAGGTGATTGGAGCAGACTCCTGGGTACTTCTTACTTGCTTGTCTATCAAGCTGCAGTTGTCTTTTGCCAAACTTACCACCCCTGAAAAGACCTCTAAAGGAGCTGTACACCTAGGCTCCCATCTAGCAGTTTTACAGTGCCCTACATACAGTTCAAACCCTTTCCTCTACTTCTGGCTTTCAGAAAACTCAGCCATCCAGGATGTAGGCCTTGCTTTTAGGGTCCTAGCCACTGTCTGTGCACCAGATTCAGCCACAGTGCTGCCATAGCACTACAGTTCCTAAACAACCTGACCATCAAAGAGATTTCTGCATGCCTCCTTCTTCAGGTTAGACTACCTTCACTCAAGGTTCTCCTCAGTATCAACTTTGCTCGCTTGGGTACTATTACATCAACCTTCATTTTAAATGCTTCAGATTTCCAAAATATTCTGGCAGCATCACTTTGATTTTGGACGCTGGATCCTTTAGGAAGAAAGCCCTACATTAACTGTACCTCTCACACAGTTAACTCTGGCAAGCACAACCATTTCACTGCTGAGATGGAGCTGATGATTGGCACATGTAAAACTGAGAGGGAGGGGCATATGCAGATACTTTTAAAAAGTTGATATCACATATATAATTATAGAAAAATTTAAAAAATAACTTTGTCTGGCAGTATGACAAGTTGTTATCCCAGTCTCAAGAGTTAGATTTCATTTTAATTCTCTACCTCCTGGTACTGTGATATATTTCTACCACTCAAGCATGGCTAAAGCTCAAGACTTCTTAATTAGTACAGAGACTAGAAATAGATACATGAGGGGAATAGCATGAAATCATGGCAATCAGTTTTACACTTAGTTTCTGTTTTGTGAAGATGGTTTTAAAAGATGCTTTACCACCGCTTTACTGTAGCCTGCAGAGATTTTTTTCTTAGCATCTGGTAAACTATCAAGGCAGTTATGGCACAAAGCTGCCCAGCAGATACTATTATTCCCATTCTATCTTTTCAAGTACAAAATTAGTATCTATTCTACCATCCACAGGTTAATGCTATGATCTTTCAAATCACTAATAGATTGAGAGAAAACACACATAATTGATTGTGTTCATTAAGTCTGTATGGTTTAAGGCCAACTCACGGTAAAATGCAATGGCAGGATTCACAGGCAATAACTGAAGGGACTTGAGATGTTTACAGAAACTATAACGTCCATGTAGTATTTGAAGTTATAAAATTGTATAAAAGTTTTTTTTAAAAAAAACTTTATAATAAATGAAGGAGATAAATTTCTGGAATGGCTGAGTGGGGTACTCAGTAAACCTGCCCAAGACACAATGATAATACTAGACAAAGATGTCGAAATAACCATTTAAAGATTTATGAAAACTGATCAAAAGCATACCATAAACCGAGAGGGACTTACTCAAGAAAGAAAGAGGTTCTCAAGTACCTCAGCAAGAACAGTGGGAATCTGTGACGTCTTAGATAGGTGTGGGGAACAGCTGAGCTGCTACTGAGCTGATCAACCGCACATTCGGAGATAAAGCAAGGTTGGCCCCAAAACGTGGCGCGTCAGAGGCAAGCCACATGAACAAGCTGTTGGGACTCGAGCAAAGCCAGTCCCAGGGACGTGGGCTGTCAGAGGCAGACCTCGTAAACAAGTTGACCTCCAGCTTAGTGGCACACCGGCAGGAGTCCGGCCTTGGTGTTCCTTCCTGCTAACTACAGCACAGATAGCTCCGAAAATGCCTCACTTTGTATATTATCAGCAAAACACCGAGACCTTGCACTTTCAATCCTGTCATGCACTTTTCTCCCTTTTTATTGTGTATAAATAAAAACACAGACTGTGCTGGGTTGTTGCTGCCTTTCCACCAGAGAGGTTACTCCCACCCAGTCCCAGCTTTACTTTCATTATGTGTCTGGTCTTAATTTCCTATTGCCTCCTCAGAACCCCACTGGCAGCATGGGTCATGACAGACAGGGACTGCCCCCTAATCTCCATGCCTTCTCACCTCAGCACTATCACCTGAAAGTTCTAAGGATGGGTCGGAAGGGTGCTTCCTGGAGAGGAATAATTTTATTTGGAGAACAACATGGGAAACTGCATGTTTATGGCATTGTTAGAAATAATAGAGATCTCAGTGGCAAATAATCAGGAAGGGCTAATATCAAGACTAGCCTAAGTCTTGACCAGCTTGGGACAAGCACAAATGATGGACCAACCAGAAATTTCACAGGGTGATCCCAGAAAGGAATTAGCCAAAGAGAGCCTTGGTAAAATCCCTCTCATCTCTAAAGGTCTCCAGGCTTTGTATGTGGGCAAAGGTGTGCACGCCCAGGAGAGATGAGACAGGGCTCTAGCCAGCTGTGTATCCTCAACTGATTTCCCTTGTAAATCCAGTACATCAAATTATAACAACTCATTTATACCCACCTGCTGTGGTCACATGTCATGCAACAGTACAAGTCATCGATATCCCCTCTATAATTACACAATTGGGAAAATCAACATCTCTGGGCACCTAAGAATGAGTTTTCTAAAATGCTACCAGAAAGTCAACAGAAATTAGTAAATCAGGCTGCTGGAGTTTTGCCAAAATCTGCTTGTCAAAAAGTGGCATAAAATTAATAAAGAGAAATCGGTGTCTTGGTCTTACACGTGTAAGACCAAGATTTCTCCTTTCCCCGTTTACTCTTAAGAAGTCTCTTAAAGTTACCAAAAATAGTACAGTCTCTCTAGGAAGTCACAGCTTGTGGGTTGTCAGGCTGGTAGCACACTCAGCACTTGCCCCATGAATGCCCACTCATAGCATCATCAGTGTTCTTATTTATTTTTTACTTTTCATGATTTCTGACTCCTACTTTCATCTCTTCACATTATTTTCTGTGGAGGTGATAACTGGTACCCAAAATATTATTTTCATTGGCTATCTGTAAATCCCAGGGAAAATGACTGTGACACAGATATATGCTCCCGTTCTAACTGCCATCCCAAACTATTAACAACATTTTCATGTGTACAACACAGCTTCTCTCCATAACAAAAGATGTTATTCATATTTTCCAGCCTTCTTACTATAAGTTCTGCTTGTTCAAGTAAGCAATTGTAAGATCTTTTAGAGTCAACACAATACTCCATGAGCTTTAAAGCCATTGTTTTTCCAAGCTTTGTAAAATGTATGAAGCTACAACATGAAGTATCATGTTGGCACCACGGAAACCTGCTCCAAGACAACTTTTACATGTTTCTTCCATTCCTAATGGCTTGACATCTGCCTCATACTTGGTAATTAGTCCATTTTAAATCACCAGGAAAAATAAAACACAAATTCCTGTATTTATACAGCCGACATCCTTTGTTGCTTAGAAACCTCGTGTGATCTGTGCTTGTGGGAAGGACAGCCAGAAATTTTAGTGAAAACCTCATGGACAAATTCAAGAAAAAGTTCAGAGGAAAAAAATGCAACAAAGATGCCTACTGCACTTGGGAGTGGACCCCTTCAAGTGTTTTCCTTCTTTTGTTCCTCAAAGACAGCACCTGGGTAAGAGGCTGGGAACTCAGGGCAGGAATGGATGGATGGCAGTGCTCTCAAGGGAGGACTCTTGGGGGAGACTAAATCATCATGGGGAACCCATCTGCTCTCTAAAGTGAGAAAAAGGTAAATACTGAAATGTACCTGGAGGTTGTGTGCTGTGGATTTTGCCACCAATTATACTGAGGTTTGGACTGTGGCCAAAATGTCCCTGCTCAATGACCTCAGGCAGTTCCTTTAGTCTCTCTGAGCATCTTGAGTTTCCTTAACTGCACAACAGATTAAATGAGCAATTTAGGTAAAATGTCCAGCACCATTTATATTTGTCCATGCATGTGACTGCCTCTCATTCTTCGCCTTGCACTGCCAACCAGAAGCAGGTGCTAATAAACACTGACTCTATGCAAGAATGGATCTGCTTCCTGTAAACTAATTTCTGAACACAATATAAAAATTTCATGTCCCATTCTGCAATTTAACAATTCAAATTCTTCTTCTCAGCCAAGATGATAGGATTTACTTTTACTTGACACTTTTCTTCTGGTTACTTCTTTGACCAAATATTTTAGCAGCAGCTGATATTTTCTCTCCTCTTTTCTTCTCTCCTCCCCACCTCTGTCTCTGTCTCTGTCTCTGTCTCTGTCTCTGTCTCTCTCTCTCTCTCTCTCACACACACACACACACACACAGAGTGGGACTGTTTCAGATCACGATGCTGCTAGACAAGAGTATAACTCTCCAAATTAAACACTTCATGATACGAGATTTTTAAAAAAGTTTTTCCAAAACTTCCTGGTTAGCTCCATTTCTTCTGTTAAGAGAGAAGTGCCTGGATGTAAGAAGACCTTCCTCCTGGAGAAGCCACTTCTCCCCACAGTGGGGAGATTCTCCTCTCGGCTCTCACCAGTGCCCACTGCAGTTATTACATGTGAGTGAGCAGTAAGCCATCCAGTCACTGCGATGACTCACACAGCTCCGAAAAAGCCCTCCAGGGGGAGAATCTGATCTTGCTACCTAAAAACACAAGTGGGAGGAATAAGCCCTGCAAATACATTTTTAATTAAATGGAGGATTTTCCTCCTCCCCTCTTTCCTTGCTCTGCCTCTGTCTTCCTTCCCTCCTGCCTAACTAGATGCTCTGAGATACTGCTCCTCGTCACATCTGCCAGCTGAGAAGGGTACTAAGGCAAAAAGCGCCCTCCCCGCAACTCCAGCTAAAAGCAACCAGCCCTAATTTTGCAAGGAACAGTGCTTTAAACCTGCTATTAAGGCTTTTACTTTGTGAATGCCTCTAACAGTTCATCATTTCTCATTACCCTTTCTTTACCTTGGTGCAGTTACTCAGTCTCTTCCCAGCTGACTACTGCAATTCATGGCTTTCCATGTAGCTGACATTTCACTCCTAAATAATGCATCTAATCACACCACTCTTGTGCTTAGAACCTCCCCCAACCCAGTTTGTTATTTAAGAGTCTTCACAACATACTAGCTAATTTATCTCCCTAGCTCCATCTGGCACCTAAGCTCTGGCCCACTGAGCTGCAGAATATTCCCCGAACATACTGGTAGCCTTTCTTCATAGCAGATCTACATAGTTACAGTTGTTCCTGTGACACCCCTCTGCATGTCCCACACTGAGCCTCCTGTCTGTGTTCTCAATACTTCTTCCTAATTCTGTAAGCATGTTACACTGCAACTGTGTATTTCACGGGAGTGTATCTTACCTCTGTGTATCACTGATGTGCAATATAGAGTTTGTTGTTTAAAAATAAGAGTCACTACAGGAAATTCTAAAATATACACTTCAGAAAGAAGGAAAATTATTACAGATGTAAATCCTGAAATGGAAGAAAGTAACAATGAGAGAAGATACTAGTAAACAGACATTATTTTGAAATGCACATTTGTGGAGGGAAAAAAGGAGCGGGGTGGTCAGAGAGAAGTCTTTCGGTTTTGGAGCATGAAAAGGAACATACTCATTCAGCAGAGATTTTGAAGAGTGAATTCTTGACATGCCTACCACCATCTTGAGTTGTAACCACCAGAACTGCCCCAAAGTAATCCTAGTCAGTTTGTTCTGCACAGTTTCTCAGTGACCTACAAGTAGAAAAAAAATTAAGAGTGGTATGTGGAACTTTACAGCCAGAGTCTGCAGCCAGTAATGTTTCTGACTCTTTGATATTAGCTTAAGATACGCTAGATACATTCTGGTATAGAAGGAATCACTTCTGTCCTAACCAGTATATACACCCCTCCTTCTGACTCAGCTTTCAAGGGAGGATCCACTTGGTCTTACTACTACTAGGAAGCACACTTCTATTAGTAAGACTCCCCCGATAAATTTGGCAATCCAAGATTTGTCTGCATCTCTTTCTGTCTGACAACCTCACGGCACCTTAAGCCTGGTTCTCATGCAGTGGGATTGGGTTGCTCAAGAATGCTATGTGTGTTAAAATAGCAAGAGCCACTTCCATGGGAGCAGGCACAAAGTCTGAGACCCTCTGAAGAAGTAGGGAGAGAAACTGGAATAAAGACAAAAAGAAGTCTCAATTCAAAGGACAGCAAGAGAGGACAAAAAGAAAGCAATAAAAATATTAAAAATGGTGACATAATATGTCAAAGTATATTTCTAATTACAATAAATCCAAGTTCAAGTAAATATCTTTAGGCTGAATAAATTAAGATCTAGCTACATGTCACTGTTAAGACAACCTAAAACATGGGAGGGAGAAGTCCATTATAAATCCATATGCACCCATTAATACTATCCCAAAACATACAAAAGTTAACATAGTCAAACAAAAACTTTTTCCTATACTCTCTCAATTATTTTTGTCTCAGTTATTTTTCTCTTATTGTGAGACAAAATACCCAATAGACAAAATTGAAGAGGGCAAGGTCTATTTGGCTTATAATTTTAGAGGTTTCAGTCCATAATTGGCTGGTTCCAAGGCAGGGTGTCATGGTAGACAGGCACTGCAGAAGAGAAATAGTTCATGGTAGGTAGAGGGCAGCAAAGCAAGATAGGGACTTAGCAGCTTCTTTCTGCCCTGTTTATATTCTACCTAGGCTATATTCTACTGATACTACAGTAGTGCCAAACCATCAGTGGGCCGATTTAGTAATCACACACCCTTAATCCCAGCATCACACACTCTAAGATGCATCCACCTCTAAAAAAGCGCCACCTATAACCACATGAGGCTTAGGGGGACACCTAGACACAAACCACAACAATTCTGACATTCAATGTGTGGGGTTTTTTCTGCCCAAACAATTCTGCAATTATTTGGAGATGTGATTCTTTTGCAACAATGCCAAGCTGGTGTTAGTGTCAGATTCCACAAGTTCATCCCAGCAGACTGTCTTTACTTCAGATGTCAATCGCAAGCTTCAGGTTTTCTCCTAGACCTCTGATCAACCAGCTATAAACTCAGAGGTTCCCTTAAACCCTTCCTCAGGTTTAATACGTTGCTACAACAGCTTAGAGAACTCAGGAAGGAATTTTATTTAGAGTAACCAGTTTATTAATAAAGAATACAGGTAGGGAAGGGCCAAACTGAAGACATGCATAGGGCAAGGAAAGGGAGTGTGTACATGTGAGACTGCTATGTCCTCTTTCATTGTGCCACCCTTGTAGCATCTGGATATGTCCACCAAGCTTGCAGAGGTGTTTCCATGCTCCAGGGATATTTACGCAGCCTTCTCCACATATTCATAATCACTTATTAACTCAAGTCTCCAGACCCTTTCTCCGCTCTGGAGTATGTGAGGTGGGGCTGACAGTTTCAAGCTTTCACGCTTAGTCTTTACATCCTGAAGCTACTCAGAAACCCCAAAGCTCTGCTTCACTAAATAAAAGGATGATTCTATCATCCAGGAAATCAAGGGATTTAGAAGCTGTATGAGATTTTCCTATCATCCATATTACTCAGGAAATTACAAAAGTTTTAGGAGCTGTGTCAGAAACCAAAGCCAAAGACCAAATATTAGAAAACAAAAGGTGCTCCTGACATCCCATTACTTGGAAAACTACAAGAAGTTTAGGGATTCTGTGCTGGGAGTTGAGGGAGAGACAAATTATACATACATTCATACATACCCACATGCACATATACATATATGTGTATATGTGTAGGTATAATTTCTTACTGCATCAGACATGGGAACTTGAAAAAATGGGCAAATTCATCAATACGGAGAAACTAAAGTACAACTTTCTTAGTCAAACTGACAGCTTTAGTGATTTTTAAAAATCCACTAAGGATAGAGAAGACTTAAACAGCATAATTAATATATCTTAAATGCAGAAAACACATAGAGAATATTAAAGACAACACTGAGTGAAATATTTTTAATTTATGTAGCCTTTATGTTCAAATTAATAAAACGTTGAACAATTTTGAAAACTGATGAAGCTATAAAGAGAGCCTCAATAAATTTCAAAGGGTTGATATTCAGACAATATTTTCTTACAATGAAATTAAACATCAGAAATAAATTTTTAAAGATGACTAAAATGTGTAAAGAAAATGTGCTATATTTACCATGGAATACTATTCAGCCTTAAAAACGAAGGAAATCCTGTCATTTGCTACAAGTATCATTTATCATTCACATACTGAATCTAACTTGAATTCATAAAGGAGCAAAGAATAGAAGAACATAGGGAGCAAGTCCAAAGGTGTTAGGTAGATCCTAGTTACAGGATACAAAATTTTAGCTACACAGGAGTTCAAGAGATCTTTTTTACAACATGGTGACTACAGGTAACAATGTATTGTACTCTTGATAATCACTAAGTGGATTTCAAGCGTTCTCATCACAGAAAATATGTGAGGTAACAGATACATTAATTAGCTCAATTTAGCTATTTCATAACATATACATGTTTTAAAGTATCATATTGTGGGCCATATGTATATATATTTTTGTGAATTAAAATAGAAATAAGTCCAATGAGTAATTCAGAATAAGTATTTAAAGAAACATGTATTTCAAAACAACTCACAGCCAAAGAAGAAATAAAAATAGAAACTAGAAAACTCCTATCATTGAACAATAAATTTCCATATCAAAACTTGAATAACAGAGTCAAATCAATAGTTAAAAGGAAATTAATAACTTTAGATGTTTATATTAAAAAAAGGAAAGTTCATAATTAATGAGGTAGGCTTCCAATATAGCTGAGATAATTGTACTGCTAATTCTAACAGTTCATGGAAAGGAACAGTGCTTATATTGTTTGACTCATATTGCATGCCTATATCTGGTAATTTGAGCAACTATTTAGAAAATAACTATTTCCTACCATCTTGTTTTGAAATCCTATATCTTTTTTGTTGTTGTTTTGTTTTTTTGCATTCTTTTTAAAAAAAAAAACAAACAAACCTCCAAATTATGAGCCATAATAAACTTTTGCTCTTAAAAAATTGATTAGCTCAGGTATTGGTTACTTATAACTGAAAGATGGTAAATACAACCTTATACACAGAAAACTGAAGGTAATTTTACACAAAATTTTTATCCTGCATTTTAACTGCAAGATGTCATGAGATCAGATGTGGAATTTTCCACTTGTAGCATCATGACATCACTCAAAAAGTTACAGATTTTGGAGCATTTCACATCTTGGATTATGAGTGTTTAAATTAGCAAATTTAAACATTATGAAACCAATTTTGAGATATCAGCTGTATGTACATGGGTCAGCAATAATCACTCAGAAAAGTAGTTTAAAGATATCATTATCAATAGCAGCAAAAATATAAAGTACCTAGCAATATATTTTGTAAAAGAGGTGTAAACTTTTTATGCAAAAATTTTTTGGAGGGGTTGGTGTTTGGGATTAAATCCAGGGGCTCACATGCCCTATCACTGAGCTACTCACCCAGCCCTAAAAAGATGTAATTGAATTGAAAAGCACTGTATGAAGTTTAAAAGGAAAAAAAAGAAAGGATTTTAACATTGTAAAGGGGAAAAAAAAAAAAAAGAGGATGATTAATACAAAAGTCAGGAAAGTTTGACCTCTAGCGTGGATTGCTATGGAAGACAATTTACTTTTTAACTTGGATGATATGTGTATAAGTAATCAGGTTTAAAATTCTTCAAAGTAAACATAACTTTTATATTTTATCTTATGTAAATGAAATGCTTTACAGTTTCAGTAAAGATCCAGGAAAATGTAACCAAACCAATGCCCAAAGTACCTTAATCTATTGTACCATAACATAGAATTCCCAAGTTCTACAAGTATAGTATGAAAGAGGGTATTAACTTTGCAAACACTGAAAAATATGTCTTGAATAATCATTTCATTTCTAGAAAAGGAGGTAGCAGCAGCTACTATAAAATGCTGGAACAACCTTTTCAAAAAACATTCAATCTTACATGTAATTGTCTTCACTTTCTAGTTTTAAATGAAAAGGTTTCTATCAAAGCAGTTTACTAAAATATTCAGTGGTTTATCTATGCACATAAGGTTGAAAATCAGAAATCCAATCACAATTCTGGAATATTTAAACACAAATCAGCTCAAAATGATGAAAAATTTAGGGTCTCAACTATCTACTTATAAACCTAATGAAATTGTGTTTCTTGTCATTTGTCTTTAATGGTAAATAGAATTGCAAAAATTTGCAGAAGATTTACTATTTTGAAAAGTGTAAACGGTGGTAAGTTAAATTATAGTGGAATAAATTATGTCCCATTTGCATGCCGATATACTCCCTTGGGTGTGAGGGAAAAAGGGCCCAGAGTCTTGTCTGGTTCCTAGCATTTAGCCCACGCCTGGCTTATCTCTGTGACAATGTATGTTTCTCAGAAATGACCATTTCAAGGTCTTCCAGAAACTTTCCACTTCCCTATCAAGAGGTGGAATCTCTTTCCACTCTCACTTAACCTGAACACCCTGCTTAATTAAAGGCTTTAGTGAATACAGAAGAGTAATGCTGTCTGATTTCCTAGGGTGGGCCATAAAAGATAAGGTTCCTGCCTGAGTTTGTTTCTCTTGGGTTGTTCACTGAGCTGGTATTGAAGCCTGGTAACCTTGAAGCTGACATGAGAGAAAGACCACAAAGAAAGAGACATCTGAGGCGTCAGCTGCTCTAGCCTCCCCAGCTCTGGCTCGAGCCCACACACAGCGGGCTAGCTTCATTGATGTGGCCTCTAGTCTCTCAACCAACCCAGCTAAGGCGTAGGGGAGCAGAGATGAGCTCTCCTTGCCTATCCCCAGCCAGATGTAGACCCAACAGTCAAATAAACATGGCTGTTGCTTTACGACATTAAGTGTTGGAGTGGTTTGTTATGCTGCACTGGGTGTCTAGAATAGTTGCTGGAACTATGGCCAGGATGCCGAATGCCACTGTCATGCCCTTATCTGTCCAAAGGACAAATGGTTGAAAACCACCAGTTCACACAGCACAACTTCTTAAAAAGCAAGAGAGCAAACATCACCCTTGAAAGTCAAACTCCTTTTAGGATTTATATACCTTTTGCAACTGACCAACAATGCCAATTACTAAGTAAGCTTATAAACATTTTATTTGCAAAAATTTTTCCCAGTATTTTTGTTTTATATCATCAAAGGACTCTGAGATGTGGGTTAACAGCCTCTGCGTATCAATGAACTTTGCTCAATTACTGTATCTACCTTCTATTTTAGTTATGTTGGTATCTACAGTATTTGACCAGGTATCTTCCAAATCAGTAGAACCAAAAGAATAACACCAGGTTCTACATACTTGATAGACTGAATATTTGATACTCATCTGCTATCAAATTTTAGGATGAAGTAACCAGACTTTTACAGCTAAGTAACTTCTCCTTACTTACTATTTGATCCTAATCAAGTTACATAACTTTGCCAAACATTTTCACGTATCTCAAAAATGGAAATACTCCTCTGCCTTAAAAAGTGGCTACAGCATTAAATGAGCCACTGTACCTAAAATATCTAGCACACTCAGGCAATCGGTAGGATTCTATTTCTTGACACTCTGAGTTTTTAGCAAAATGACAGGCTAAAGATGATGAGAGCACAGAGTTTGCCCAGCTGAAAGAAGCCTTCGGAAGGAACTTAGGCTTGGGTTCCTGTCTGTGAGTGATACTCTAGCACTGGAAAGTGGGCCTCTAATCTACACTTGGAATTTCAACAAAAGCAGCTACCAAGACTCTGCTTTATTATTTATTATTATTATTATTTTTTTTTTTGGTACCAGGGATTGAACTCATAACCTCACACTTGCCAGGCAGGTGCTTATGCCACTGAGCTAAATCCCAAGTTCCTCTCTGCTTTATTTTGCTTTGTTTGCTACAATTGTTCTAATGAAAAACATTTGAGCAAATTTAACACTACATTCTCACTATGGCCTTCTCTTTGCTTAACATGAATCTTAATCAACAAAGAATGAATTTTTATTTGTTTTTATTTATAGGTCATTGGGGAACTTTATGCCCCAGAAATATCAGAGCTGAATTTTGACCAGTTATATTAAAGAGAGGAAACAAAACAAATAAAACAGGCTACCCACAAGTTTCAGAGGTTTGGCTTCCAACCTCAAGATACAAACAAATGAAACAAATGACACTGTAGAAAGAACAAAGAACCAGTCATCTTTCTGGATATTTTTGTGTTGGTCAAGCTCAGCCTCCAAGTGTGTAGTGAAGATTCTTGGAGGGACAAAGTAGGACCCTGTGAGACCCAGATTTCTGCCACCCTCTTGCTATGAGATCTTAAAAGTGGCATCTGGAGGCTTTCATCTCTGATAACTGAGATGCCTCGAGATCACATGGTATAATGCTCTCCCTTGACAGGTGACAGGTGAGGGCCAGAGCAATTCAATGGCCCTCCTTATGTCACAGCTCTCACGGTGTTTAAACTTAGGATTGGTATCCAAGTTGTCACTGATACTCATTCCACCATACTTAGCTGACGCTAAAACGAACTGACTCTGATGGTTCTGAGAGAGAGGTGTGATACATATTCCTATTAAGATTAATTTAAAACAGTTCCACAGGTCTCACATTGATTTCCCAATTTCTAAGCTTTCTTCTTTGACAACAGTGCCTTGGACAAGAGCCTACGCCTAGGCCGAGGCCCTCTTTCTCTGGAGTTGGAAGAGCTCTCTAAATGCTTTTTGCTTGATACTTACCAGGACCTGGAGGATATTCTAACACTGTCACTGGTGCTGTCTCTTGTAAGTGGCAGATGCCCAACAGGAAATGACAGATTTCTGTGCTTTACAACCTAATGATGACAGAGTCACTTTTATCTTATGTGCCAAATGTGCCAAGCAAGATGCAAGTCAAAAATTCTACCTACCTAACCTGCTGAGGTGAGTTCTTTTTAACTCCTCCTGTCTGAGGACCAAAGACATTCTTTAAGTTTCATAGGTCTCACTGACCACACAGTGATTATACTGAAGAACCCTGATTTCCCCAAAGAGAGACACTTCCATAGGTAAAAGGCACATGAGACAGTATACAAATCTGGAGCAGTGGGTAAAGGATGATATTCTTCTTATTTTCACTCACTTAAATCAACCACACTGACCTTGATAAAGGTCTTAAATTTAGCACTAAACTGAAATGCAAATACTTGAATGTTGCACTAAAATAAAAAAGAAATTACAGCCAAACGTGGAAACTGAAACAATGAGAATGATAAAGAGGTCCAACAACCAGGAAACACACTACTGTCAGGGAAATGAAGCCTGGCAGAGAGGACAGGCGGAAGTGGAATGCTGGCATGTTTTTATGTTGGGAAGACAATGAGGGATATATTGGGGAACAAGGGTGGAGAAAGTAGGGTCCAGATAGCCCCTTGCCAGGCAGGTTCCAACATAGCTTGAATAGAAATTTCCTTATAGAGAGTGTAAACTCTGTCTCTAGTCCTATTATAGACAGCTAAGTTAGGCAGAAATATTATAGGCAGAGAGGGGTAACCCCTCAAAGGAGTTGGTACAGAAGGTAAGAACATATCACAACTGTGGGTGGAGGCACATTCACTGAAGGACAAGCCTCAGGACAACAATGGAATGATTACAGCTACACACCTCCCTGTGGGATAAACAGTAATAGCTGGTATTTTAAATAGGCATCAGTGACCCAGGTAGGGGACCATGACTTGCCCTATTCTCTCCAGGAAAGGTCCTCGTTCTTTCCACGTACACTTGCCATGTGACTTATTTCCCCATTGGATCATTATTACCTAACTGACTATATTGTGCTCTTACTGGTTCCCTACAGTTTTATCCCACCTTAGTTGTCTATTTCATGATTTTGTATCTACCTCATAATTTTTCTCTATGAAACTTCCTTTGAGAAAGAAGTAGGCTCATGGGTAACCTACTCTCTGGGTTCCCTCTTGTCCCTCTCAAACAATAGCTGTCTTTCCTTCAATAAAATTTCCTACTCTTCCCACCACTGTTCTTCAAAAGTCACTCTTTGATTTTGGAGGACAAGAGCTCAGCATGTCTAGCGGGTTGGGAATTATATAATATTTCCCTTTTATCTTTTGGAGGTTCCTAATATCATTCCTATATCAGTTTCACACTCAGACAATAGGATTCTTTCTCCATTATATTCCCCTGTTTGAGATGTGTAGGAATGAAGTCAGAAGTGTAGCTAACATCAGTCCTCTCTCTGCTATCCAACAAGGTTGCCACTTGTTAGCATGTTAAGGAACTAAATTTCATTTTAAATGCTAAATTTTGCTTAAAGTTAAATTTTAGAGATAGTCTCATATTAAGACTCATTCACTTTACATTTTTATTGGCACTTATTTTGGCTTCTTTGGCAAAATCATTCCTGAGTATATCAGCTCCCCCTTTTTAAAAAGATTATAAATTAGTATCTATTTTAGTTTCTTTGGCAAAATCATACTATAGTGCACTATCTGAAGAGCACAAGTTTGGTCTTTCATATTGAATTACAGTCTCCCAATAAACTGAAATTTGACATTTGGTTTACAAATCTGCCTCAGATGAAAGTCAATCAGCAGGCATCTGAGCAATTCTAACCAGAGTTGTAGACCAGTGAAACTGACAGAATCCTGAAACAAAACATAGTAACCTCTTATCTGTGTCCCAGGCATGCCTTTTAGGTATGCATGATTAGAATTAAAATATTCAAGAGTAAATATCGTATCTCTTTAGTCTTCTTTTACATGATCCCAAAAAGGATGTTAAGTAATCTCAATTCTTACTGCATTCCAAAGAAGAAACTATTTTACACATGAACCAAATATGTGGCCAAATGGTAACAAATTTATATATACCTCCACACGTACAAGTAAAACTTCATGAAATTAAAAAAAAAAAAAGTCCCTCTAATGAATGTGACCTGAGAAACTGCAAACCTTTGATTTAAACCATACTGACAGAGAATGAAGCTGGTCACCACCATCGCCTGTATCGTGGGATCTTATACCACTCCCCCAGAAAGCAGGAAGTGAACCCAGCATTCCTGCTCACATTCCAGCAAAGAAGGGACAGCTGTCCCCTCTGTTTTCAGAGCTGGGTGACTGAGTACAGAGAAGAAAAACAATACATTTAAGGTGCAGCATTTGCTGAAGGTCACTATTTCCACTCAGACCTTAAGTGATCCTTCTGGAAATTATTATCAGATACACAAGGTGCTTGTTAATGTGGCAGTCAGCTTACTTTGGAATATCTTCCAGGCTTCAGCCAGTAGCACCTATTTAGTCAACTGTGCCTTTTCTCTTATAAATCAGAATTCAACAAATACAGAAGTATAATTCATGAACAAATCTTTGATTTTTACCTTTGCTTCATGAACTAAAATAGAGACATAAATAACCTGACATAATATTTACATACATACAAAATACATACCTTTAAATTAAAATTTTCCACTAAATTGCATTATTCTAAGTCTCAATCTATTTTAAACCTGGGTTTATTCCAGAGTCTAACTGAAATTTGGATTGTAAATTCTCCAAGTCTCAGGTCTTCAGAGCAGCAGAAAGCTCCTCACGTAATTTTCCTGAGTTAATCTATTCATTCTTCTCTTCCTGTTTTTAAATTCACATGGTATTCAGGCTCTGATCTGCTTGGCTGTTCACCTCTTCACAGGATGTACTGCCCTTTTCTCACCCGCCCATGCCCAGAAGCAGCACCTTGGGCTGTGTTCGTTCCTCCCTGTGGCTTACCTCCTGCTCGCCACCACCCACTCTGGACTCCCATTTCCCAGCAGGAAGAGCCATGGATGCTGCTGTCTTGCTCTCCCCACTTTGGTCTTGTTCCAATCAGGGAAATATTCCTATGGCAACCAACATGCACCACCATCTCACTCCTCTTCCCTGTGAGTTAGTTGCCTGTTTGTGTGGCAGATATTTGGCAAGGACACTGAATTACTTTAACTTGCTTAGCAACTAGTAGCCTGTGCTAGTCCCTTTAAAACTAGTTGGCTTTTTTTTTTATCTCTGAAAATACTTCAAGGGTTGGTTTGCTAGCTTTGGAAAGGCAGCTGCCAAATTGGCCTCCCTGGGCTCTGGCCTGGAGCACACACAGTACTGGGCAAAGTGCAGGCTACTCTGGCTCCCAGATGACGTGCTCAAAGCAACAGCTTGAGAGAAGACAGTTCTAAGGGGCTCACCACGGGCTGTTTCCAAGGGGATTCCAGTTTTTAGAAAGATTCCACTCAGATTCCACTCAGCTATAATAAGGGGTCAAATTATCAGTACTTCGATTCATTCAAGAAGCTGCGCTTATCTATCCATTATTCTGTGTATTTCGAACCTTTCCATTTTTACTTAACAGTCTGCAAACAGATATTTCAATTTACAGATTGTACTTCATTCATGTAGTTTATTTTGGTAACAAGAACCAACATAGGATCAAATGACTGATGCTGCAGTACACATTTTTTTTTCCACAGTAAGTTCTAAAGAAACACCCCAAGTGTTTCTAATCTAATTTGAGTGCTCTAAGATGAAGTGTTTTTGCAGAAAATTTGTACAGGTGGAGACAGCTGTAAACAATGAACAAAGTTTAACAGGTTATTGGGGTGCTCTGCTGAAAGATTCCATGCATGCCTGGTCCTTTTAGAATAGAAGCCAAAGGTGAGTGCTTGCTCTGAAAACAACCAAGGAACATAATCAAGCCAGGTACTGGAGAAAAACAGAAGCTATTGGATAAGAATTTCTACTGCTGGCTGTAGCCAACTGTCTTCCACAAAGAAAGAAAGATCACTGTTTCAGGAGAGAGCTGCCATTACAGGCCAGGAAAAGAATCCAGAGAGGATGTTAGCGCATACCATCCACCCTTTGTGAGACAATCACTTCGCCTGTAGAGAGAAAAAGACCCACTGTTCTTTACTTTCAAGTTTCAATTTCCACCCCCACCCCCACAATGCTTCTTAGTGACTTCTATGGCTTTTGAAGGACAAGGACAATTTTTAGTCAAAGATCATGTTCTAATGGTAATGCACAATAAGTGGTCAGTAAACACAAAAAGGAACCTTAATACAACTATAATTGACAATATTTCCGATATTGTTTTATCTATTATATTTACAAATTAAATTTTTGTCATACTCAGTGTTGACAAGGTTGCGGAAAAACATGACATTCTTATATACCACTGGTAGAAGTATAAATTGGTGCAGCTATTTAAGAGGCCAACTTGGTATCAAACTTAGGGATGCTAAAGATGCATATAGTCACCAGTAATTCCTAAATTCCTTTATTTTTTCCCTTTGTTTCCTATAAATAAATTTACAAAACTGCAAAAAGATATGTCCACAGATGTTTGTTGCAGCACTATTTGCAACAGAATAAAACCAGAAACACCTGAATGTTGATAATCAGTAGAGGCATTAAACTAAAGCAAACAAATAAAATAGAATACTATATAGCCACACAAAATGAAGGCAGATGTCCAAGATGTATTGCTAAGAAAATATACTGCACAACAGAATACACATAGGTATCCATATGTACATTTACACAAGCATAAATATGTTGTGTGTGTATATATATATATATATATATATATATATATATATACATGTGTGTACTTGTATATGAATAGGACATGAGCTCATTTCTGGTAGATACATGGAAATCTTAACAGTGGCTACCTAAAATGAATGATATTTAGGAAATGAATAGGAAGCAATATTCTTATTTTTACTTTATAGTTTTTTAAGAAGTTGGTTAATTTTCAAAACATGTTATTTATTCTTTAAAAACATGTTAATAATTCTTACTTGTTTTTTGTATCAATAGTTTTAAAAAATAAATACAGAAGGGTGATGACTGTCATTCAGGTGGCCCTGTATAACCAGTCTAGTGGTTTCTCAAGCCACATGCAACACCCATAGCAAGTGAGAAACTATAGAAGTGGAAAGAAAAGTTCACATAAACTGTGCTTTAATGTGTTGGACACCATGACTATATCAAAACTCTATTAGAAATTTTAAAATTATACTAGGTCTATATAAATTAAGATAAAAATTTTGGAGCTACACAAACATATATACAACAAATAAGCAAAACTAAACATTTCTCCCTAATGCTTGTGTCATAAAGCAAAATAAAGAGAAATAAAAAGAAAGGAAGCCCACTACTAAACTAGACTCCCTAAGCCCCCAAAGCTCTGTACATGTACTCTGTACATACCCCTTTGTATATGGAAACCACCAATAAACTGGATTCACGAATTCCAAGCGATGCTGGTTAAAGAAAAAGAAAGGTATAAATGTGTCTTTGGAGGGTAGTACTTAACATGCAGAGACAGACAGCTCAAGAGAAATTTTCGCAAGTCATTATCAACTCAATAACAAGATAATGGGAACCATGGCATAAAATAATTTTTTTCAACTTCCAAAGGTTAAAAATAACCATCTACTTTAAAAATGAAACATTAAGGTTCATTTCCACTTACTCTCAACCTCCCAAATACTCCTCCTACCTTTTCCTTAAAAATCAAGACATAAAATTTCCCTCATTGCTCATCATAAATCCCCAGAATGCTCCTGACTCTGCCATTTAAACTACCCATTGTTCTCCTAACTCCAGGAAATCTCTGCAAACGAGACATAATGAGTGTTGTGACGGCTGGCACTAACAAGAAATGAAGCTTTCTGTCAAAAGAAACTCTCTCTCTCTCCATTTCCATCATGTGTAAAACAAGCTGCTTCCAGGAGCTTCTTCAGGGAGAGACAGGAGCTTCTTTGAGATCTTAAAAATGTACTACAAAAGATGAAAGAATGAATCAAAACGACACATAAATTTGTAGGAGCTTTCCCCTATCTGATACAGCAAATTTGTAATTTATTTCCCAATTAGTACTGACTCTTTGGTGGAGACCTGACCTCTTGCTCCAGAACTATTAAGGACAAATTGCAGACATTAATTCAACAAAGGAACAGAAAATAAATTGAGAGTTGGTGCTTGTTTTGAATTCTCTAAATGAAATAACATAAAATATTCTTAGAAGAGTGCCTGGTAGCAACAGAGCAAACATACAAAAAATATTAGCAATTACATTGGATACAAAGCTACTTTATTTACTTAGAACTGTGGATTCCCGGTACTGGAAAGACTCTAGCTGTTATAGAATTCTAACGTACCATGAAAATTTAAACACAAACATAATGCAAGGATCAGCTATGCCCATAGTACCTGTTCTTATTTAATTAGTAGCCTAATCAGGCATAAAACAACCACTAGAGAATGGCTGGGACAGGACTTGGAAGAACACAAGCAACTTGAAGGACAGTGAAACACAACACTGCCTCAGTCTCTTTATCCAAGGTTAAGGGGCTTGTATGCTAATTGGGAGGTATTCAGGGGCTTCCTCTCTTCTCTAAGCCCAGCGAGCCCAAGCAGGTGCCCACCCCACCCAGCATCTGAAAGATGGTAGATGGGTGGGTGGGATGAACACACGTAGTGCTCTCAATATAACACTCTTGCAGTTTCTATCTGACATAGAGAAGGTCTGATAGTAACAAATGTTCCACCTGACACAAAGAGAAAAACCTAAGAGACGCATGCAGACATCCCTCAGGTTTCACTACAGGTTGAGCATCATATAGAAGTTGTTTTTTAAAGGAAGCTTAGTTTAGGTAATTACAGAAATCTAACCAAGTTTTCAGGGAGAAGCAGTTGGCCTGTATCTTGCACCAGAGTCATAGTGGAAATAATGAAATATATTCCTCTTTAGTTGATTGTGTATGGGCAACTCTTCTCTGCATCAAACTTCAATGACGCTAGAAGTATCAGGAATTGTGATCTTAAGAAACTGGAAGAAAAATGAAAATCTTATTCAAAAGGAAGTAACTGTATCAGACAATGCCCAAGGGATTTAGGGGCATATAACTAATTACAATAATACCTTAAAACAAATACTGTTGGAAGACATGTGTGACAATATTGAATTATGGAGTTTTAAAGAAATACAGTTTTATCGGAGGAATTCAAACTGAATGCTGATAAAATATTACCAAGTAACAACCCTCCTAGGACTATTTTAATGGCTAAAACCATTCAGTACGTAGTTAGGATGCAAATAGATGCAAAGAAGGCATTTGAAAGCAGATATTCCGCTCAAGCAGGTTAACGTGTTTCCTAGCAAACATGTTTACATTCTTCATTTGCTCTGCGGGCCCCTTCTTCACAGATAAAACAAAGTAAGATGAAGAATTATCCTGGAGAAATTACCAAGGACCATGAATTAATGGAGTACAAATGAACTGCATTTCTGAAGAGAAGATGAGGGCTCTGTCAGACGACTGCAGCCCACCGCATCTGGATGTATTTTTAAATAAGTGTTTATACTACACTTATCACGAGAGCCTCTGTCTCTGCATACAAAGCAGGGAAGAACTGCTGAATGAAGTCAGTGTGCTGAATGGAGCCCAGAGTGGGTGGAAAGGAGTGTCTGTCCCCTTTCTGCTCTGTTGTCTTTCTTTCCTCTCCTACCTGGTACTCTGTGATCTACTTTGACAGTGTTTCCAAACTGAAATGACTGAGAAATATGGACCTGACCACTTAGGCTCAGGAAAAGCACATTGGAAAGTTTTGTCCAGCCTGTGTAGACTCTTTATTGTCAGAGAATGGAGCTATTCCATTTCCAAAGCACTGTAGAGACTGATGATGGTGACAAGCTCATTTAATTCAACTATCTGTGACACAGGGCAGGCAAGTATCTTTATTTTACAGGGAAGAGGGCAACAATGTGATGGAGGGCTTGGTGCTAGAAAATGGTAGAGCTCAGCATAAAGACCAGCCTTCCTACTCTTGGAAGTAAATGGCAAGGCCTTTTATACAGTCCTACCAAGAACTGAGATGCCCACTGCCCCTTTTTGTGTCTGATTCCTGTAGATCTTTGAAAACAGAACTCTGGGTAAAAGAACCATGCATGCATGGTTCCACCCTTGACTTCACTATGACTTCACAAGGGGCTTACTAGGTTTTAGGACAGTGACTTTCCAGATGTCAAGTACAGTTTTATCTGTACCTGCTCCTCCTAGGGGCAACTTAACCTATTGCTCTGAATTTTTATTTCTTGCAAAATTTGAGATACTCATTGAGGGCAGGAGTGGGTAGCCTGGTAAGGATAAATGGCAGGCAGCTGAAAATATTTTATAAACATGTAATTTAGTACAAATGCATAATTAAATTACCTCCAAGACTTTGGATGTTGTTTTCCTTCCTTCTGGAAAGAATGATTCCATTTAAGGGATAATGCTACTCTATTACCATAAGTAATATATTAATATGAAGGAGGTGGGATACTTTTTAAGGAAAAAAACCTGATAAATTATCGTATTAACTTAGATTTGGAGACACTTAGTATGACCAAGGTCCTGGAACCAAAAACAAAAAACAAATGAACAAAAACAAAAAGCTCTAGGTCACAATCACAGGTGATGTTTCTCTGGTACATCAGACTAAGTTTCAATCTCACTGGTTCCATTGGGGGCCAACTTTTGTTTTATACAACACTCTATAATGGGGGTAAACTACAAGTATATGAAATGGTTTGAATACATCTAGACGATTTCCAGCATATGAAGCCAAAACAAATACTGTTAGCATTAAAATACAGATATATTTTTCTGTGAATGCACTAAGAGCACTCAGCAGAATGTTTTGAGTGAACCCAAGTCAGTTTATCATTAGACTGCATTTGATGACGTAAGGGGTGAGTGTCTCAGATTTGGAAGGAATCTTAGAAGTTAGTACATCTTCATAATGGCTTCATAATTATATAAATAGTTATAAAGGAGAACATGTAGTATGACCCATCTTTTTTTTTCATTCATAGTCATATAAAAACACACAGAGACACATGTAAAATAACAATATATGCTGCAATTTTAACTATCAGTAAAATCAGTAGAACAGTGGGTCACTTTTTTAAATTAATGGACTGAATGACTGGTTTGCATAGCTGGGGATTAAAACCAATGGTACTTTACTACTCAGCTATATTCCCAGATTTTTTCTTGTGTTTTTATTTTCACTAAGTTGCCCAGGCTGGCCTCAAACTTGCAATCATCCTGCTTCAGCCTCCCAAGCAGTTGGAATTATGGGTGTGTGATGTGCATGAGTCTATTTGTCTGTGTCTGTCTCTCTTTCCCTCCTTCCCTTTGTTCCTCTGGGAAACAGTCAACCATTATCCTCAGTTTATGACATTCTCTCTTCATTGCAAGATTCTCTATTGCTTTACCTGTTTATTATTCAGTTTTTATTCTCCTTCCCCATCCTTCTTCATACAACCATTCTGATATGTTTACAAAATACAGTATCACTTTTGTGTGTGCTCTTGAAAAATGGGTATCATTTTATATGCATGATTTTGTGTGCACATATCTTAAGCTGAAGAAAGGGTTCTTCATATCTCATTGTTTTCCTTTTTTCATTTGGCACAATGCCCTTGAGGTTCATCCACATTGATCAATATTCATCTAATCAATTGTTTCTACCTGCTGCACAGTATGTTTTATGTTCATTCATCAATTCTGAACTACCCATCTTCTTAGTAAAGAACACTCAGATTGCTGCCTCTTATCACTACAACTGCCCTGTGTGTACATTTTATGTCCTATTAAAGTTCACAAACACATACACACACACAACATTTTTATACATCTCTGAAGAGTGTAACTATTAGATCATATGATACTACAAAAGGCCCTCGTTTGAGCAAATGGGACCAAATGATGCTCCAAAATAAAGGTCACAGTCTATGCTCCTGGGTAATGATGCACAGGGGCCTCCATAGCCTGAGAAACAGTCAGTATGATATACAATGATCCATCATTATTGATTTAAATTGCATTTCTCTTATTACTAGTGATTTAGAAAATCTTCTCCAATGCTTGATGGCCTTTTTAGTTTCTCTGTCGACTGCCTGTTGAAATCCTCTGCCCAAATTTTCTACAAATAACATGTATTCCTTCAAAAATAATCACCCGCCCCCAGTGAAATCAGTTGAGTAAGACAGGGAACAAGACAAATCCACACAAGAACAGATGGCAATCCATCTCCTGAAAATGGCAGTGACTTGGGAGTGAACAGTTAATTTGAGAATGGTACAAGAACAGTACCAGGGATGGCAACTAGTGGTGGTATGTGACATCCCCTGTGACTATTCCCGGCAGGAAGGAGCTGTTCACTAAACATCTCTTCCTTCCAGCATCTTCTACAACTATCACAACAAATTGCCAGAAAGGAAAACCATGTGTTATTTTTAGTCCCTTTAAATGGATAACAATACTGCCCGGAGGAATGCCTGGATGTGCCTGATTCGTGAGAGTTCTTCCCTTTCATCCTTGCTAGGGGTACAAGCTTGAAAACACAGCCTGGCTTTGTACCCCAGCTTCTCAGTTGACTACTGTTTAGTTTTATGAAAATCACCTTTGAGCCTCCATTTCCCCCCCATCAAATGGAGCACTGGTGATGGTATCTTCCTCAAGAGGTTCTAGTGAGGATTCCGTGATTCCCGGGAAGTCATGCATCATATTGCCTGGCACTAAGTTTGTGCTCAGTGAGTTTTAGCCGATGCTGTTGATATTGTTATTTAGTTTATCCTTAGGAAATGAGAACTGGGCTGTAAACAGTCCATTATTAATGCCCTTTAATTACCTGGCTTTTAGAATTCATTTTGAAAGTTTAAAGACTATGTAACAGCAAGTGATCACCTTATATCCTAAAAATTGTATTTAATTCTAAACACATTTCATAATCCATTTTTTCCCATTTACTTTTTAAAAAATTCTTAAGGAGATAAACATTTTCTCCTAAAATTTTCTCGGTTTATTTTTCCAAGTCCTTGCAACTCTAGCAACACATCTAGGAACTTCGCTTACTAGATAGAGCAAAACTTGGAGACTAGTGTTGTAGTCAGGGGTTTAAGGGGAACAATTAGAATAAGGACATGGAATTTATAACATTACTTTATGATGGTCACCCAGAGTTAACACAAGAAACTGCAGGAAATCTATCCACAATACCAAAGACATGGAATATTCAACCAAGGCCTGAATCCCATAGCAATGTCCTGCATGAGTACAGATGAAGACTCAGAGCTCATAACAATGCCTACCACAAGTCCAACTGGAGGTCTAGAGCCCACAAGAAAGACTCATGCCAGTCTCTTATGGATCTCTGCTGGGAAGGCTCAAAAGTCAGTGGTGGAAGCTAGAAAGTCTATGCCAGAGGTGTGAAGGAGCTGTACTGATAGGCTGAGGGTTCCATGCTAGAACCAAGAAGTCACGCTCAAAACAAAGACCAGGGCTGTCCTGAAAAGCACCACAGCCATCCTCAGCGAAACGGAGACCCTGAGCTCCTCCGGCAATAAGCACAGTTGAGTACATGCCAGGAAGCCAGCATGACGAATTCATCTGAATTCAAATGGTATTGTCTTCCCCTCCAGAGCCAGGAAGCAGTGTAAGGACCAGAGCTCCCCCAAAGCAAACCACAGCCACTGTCACCAACAAGGTCTGGAGCTCCTCAGATGACAGTGGTGGAATTCACACTGGGGAAGCTAGTCACGACAGGCTCCTTCAGGAGAACCAACGGTTTAAAACAGCAACAAGTAGAGAACTGGCAACACATCAAAGCCTCCTTCTCCATGTCACTATCCACGCTGGCAACTTTCCTCAGGTGGAACATCTATGCTCAGCACCATGGTAATTTAATCCCACTGGCATTAAGTTGACCACCAGTTTTTAATCCATAACAACTAGGCTTCCATACAAAGCAGGGTAGCATTTTTCGCTTCCTTGTGCCACAATTACTTACTCTTATTGCAAGCCATGGAGGTGAGGAGGCTATCAGCCAAAGACACAAAGCAACTAATGGTAATCGTGGCCTGAATACAAGCAACTCCCATTTTTCTTTGCTTAACAAAAAATGAAAGCAGTGTGTAAGACAATCAAATCTAGCAGGTACAGTAAGAGCTGGGGTGAAGGGAAGCAGCAGCAGTAGCTGGAAAGCTGCTCAGAATCCTAAACAAGTGTTCAAAACTTATTGAACTACAAAAGCAAAAGCAACTGGTACTAACCATGTTCAAAGAATCTTAGAAATTCCACGGTTTAAGTACTTGCTAGATTACATCCAGCCAAGGCCTTGCAAACAGTCACTGCTGCTAATGCAGTAGGCGTCAATTTCCAGATTAGGACATATGGGACAAAATATCTCCTCTCCTTCCTTTTAACCCTCAATTCTGGGATGTTTATACTTGATTCTTAAATCTAGACTTGTGAAAAAAATTTTATACATGCATATATTGACACTACCAGAGTTATTGGTATAATTTAGTATTGTATTATGCTAGCAGTTATATTATTAATGGAATCCTCACCTCTTTTAAACTTAAATGCACATAAGAATCTAGCTGCCACATCCACCTGGAAGACAAAAATTCAGTTAAAAATAGCCAGGAGCTCTTTCTGACAATGGCATTTTAACTGCGCTTTCCCTACATGTTTCCTCTTAAAATGTAAGCTCAAAATTGAACAGCTACTTCTTTCTTCATAGGAATTTTCTCCCAAAGTTGGGATTTTTTCCCAAAGTTGACCTGTAAAGACAGGATACTCAGGGACATCCAAAATTAACCATTAAAAATTCTGCTTGCAGAATCTACTCAGAATTGTGCAGAATACACAAGACATATCCTGAAGTCAACAAATGAGATCTTGGGACCTGACCTGAGACCCAGAACAAATGGATACACATAGTTACTTCACCAATTAACACAGAGTCCATTCAACAGCTGCCTCCTCAGTTTATCAGCCAAATAAAATAATCAGAGAGAAAATGAACAATGTCCAATCATCAATGACTCAGGTCCCACTCAACTCTCAAGGGTAGGGATTGTGGTGGGATGAAAATGTGTCATCATGACACGGGTATTTTGATACATGAGAGATGTTTATGTGGCCCTAAACAAATCAGCAATTGTTTGTTTTGCAGGCTTGGAAGGGAAGATTTATTTTTTTAAATATTATTTTAAATTACATAAGATATAGGATATAAATGTCTATAAAGGAGCCATTCTCATATGACTCCTCAACAGACATTTTTTTTTGAAGATGGAGGAGAAGGTCTGAAAATTGACTGGTAAAACTAATTCTGCTGAAATGCTTATTTTGCAAGCATAGATTTGTTTCTATGCAACTAATATACTAGAACACAATTTCAGTACACAGAAAATTGTGTTTATGAGTCGTCTCATCCATGAGAAACTGCAGAAAACTATATCCAGCTAAAGGAAGGATATGTACCTGCCTGTGACACCTATCAGCTCCCAGTTCCCAGCTGCCAGTGTCACAGCCTCATTCACATCTGCTACAGCTCTCCAGTGTCACAAGATTCTTCCCAACACTTCACCAAAGTCACAAGCTGCAACCCTTTCAAAGCCCACTTCCATAAGCAAACTTAAGGTTTTTCCCCAGGTAAAAGTGTGATGTTGCTACCGTTTATAGGTCCTCAACCATTTTCACACGTTATTAACAGTGTTGTAATTTTTAACCTGCTTCTATATTTTTAATGTCACTGACAAAAGTTTTGAGTATTGTGCCACTAGCCCAATTTTCTCCCTTAAGGTCTGTGGTTTCTGTTGCACAATTTTGCACAGCATAGAGACTTTCAGGAATATATGTCAACTAATAGCAGAACAAACTGCATCTTTCTGCAAATAAACTCTGATTTTTCTTTTAAGGCTATGTAATGCTCATATTAACTTAGTTTCAACTGATAAAACAGAACTGATGGCTGGATGCTTCTGACTTTGAGTCCCCTGAAGTACATTAATCTTTGACTAGTCATTGGGTATGAGTGGGGCTAAAAGGAAAGCTATAGTTTTACTTCTGTGATGATCCTTATTCTTGGTTCCAGATAGCACAGGGATTCTAACACTCCTTTCATACACATGTCATTAACTAGTAGCAAATGCCTTTATGAGAACAGGACAGGTTGGCACAAATGAGACCCCTTAGAAGCTGACTAGTTGTCACAGATACTTAACAGATATCTTTATTATGTTCTTCTGATAGAAAAGGTCCTACATACCCACAAAACAAAGTGAAGGGAAAAGTCAAAATGCCATCTAACCAGAAATCATATTCAGAGATGCAGTAAGAGTCAGTGGCATATTTTGCCACATTATTTGATAGTGAAAAATAAATGGTTAATGTTTTTATAGCCATTTGGCTTCTCATGATTCCAGTGATTTTTTCCTTCTACTATTCTTCCTGAAATCCACCTCTTATTTCAATATTGACTTAAGCAACAGATGCCAGAATTTTCTTTTTCAGTTTTTGTTTTTTTTCCTCCTAATGTGTCAGTGGGTGGGTAGGCACCCACTCAGAAAAAGGAAAACCTATATTGTTATTAATGTGGACAAAGTACACAAATCCTCACTGTAGTATGAACTCAAAGCCTTTTTTCTTCCTCTCAACAGATAAATATGCCAGTAGAGATCTGTCGACTGCCTCCCACCAGAGCTAAATGATGTCCATATCTCTTCCTTTACAGTCCTTAGAGATACTAGGTGGAGGCAGTTAAGATACGAAAAGGCAGTTTCTACTCTTCTTACTGTTGAGAGTCAGCAGCATAGATAAAAACTAGTATAACTCCTTAGCTACCAACAGAAATATTCTTAGACTTGATGTAAGATATAGAGGAAAACCCAGTTTATGCATAAATGAACAATGTTTATACGCATTTGTTCACCATACGTGGGGGTGTATGTGTATTCCTTGGTCTATTCCCAACTGCTTTAGGGTAGCCTGCAAAGATTCATATTGCACAGTATGATAAAATAAATATGAAATATTTAAAATGAAGCAAATGAGCATGTATTCATATATATGAATACACCTTATATTCAAGTCATAATTCAAACTTGAATTAAAGAGAGTTGTTATAATGAAGAAACAGTGACAAAAATCTTCAGTTCAAAAGAAATTTCAGGAGAAAGAAAGATGTAGTAAAGAAAAATTAGGGGTTTATGATATTAGGGGTTTATGATATAGCCATAGTCCTAGGTTCAAATATCAGCTATATATTTACTTGCCGGATATGTAATTTAAACTTTTTGAGTTTCAGCTTCTTATAGATAAAAGTGAGAATATTTCCCCCCAAGATCGTTATTTTTAAGATTAAGTGGCAATTTTGCAGAGATAATAGGAGCCTCGCCAATTCCGCCCTATATCTCTGGCTTCATACTGTGTCCAGAAATTCAGACAGGGTGAGTACTCCAGAGCACAGACACAGCCTTATTTGTCTGAGGCACTATTGATCTAATGGGCAGGATATGAACACTCATCCATGACCCTATTCCCAGGGACACTAGTAAGAGACTAGCTGGGCCAACAGAGCAATAAAATAGAAATGTCAGAAGGTTTACTGCCTCATTTCAAATTCTTCTATGGTGAGAGAGACCTTATGACAGCAGTTCTCAAAAGGTGGTTCCTAGACCATCAATGTCACTAGTACCCAAAAACTTGGTACTAAGGCAAACTTTGGGCCTTCCTGCACAAACCAGAAATCTCCAAAGGTAAGTGGTGTAACAACAGATTGTAACAAATCCACTGGGAGATTCTGATACAAACACAAGTCTAAGAACCACAATTTAGGAGACAGTTTTGCTTCATTATCTATTCCGAGTCAGAATGTGACACCAGAGTTTAGAAATGGTCTGATGTAGTTCAAGAATCCCAATTTCCCTTGGCAATAATTGGTACCTGATTAGCGATGGATTTTCACACCACCCTCTGGCCATTTGACAGCAAGATGCTGATCATTCAGCAATGGCTAACTTATGACCCAGCCAGAAATGTCACAAACATGTCTTTCACGTGGCATTAGAAGACTCATGGACAGAAAGCAATAGCAGATATAATCCCCTTAGAATAAAAGGAGTGAGAAAAAGGGAAAAAAATATTGTAGCAAATCGAATCTGCAGTGGAAAGACTAATGTAGAAATGCTTTCTTTCACATATCCAGCACCCACTGATTTCCCCCTTGTTACCCAGGTCTGAGGTTATAGTATGGTCAGGGCAAGCTTCTGTACAGGTGACCACCTCCCTCTCCACCCACACTCTATAGTTAAGTCAATTCTGGAAGCACTAGAGTTTTATTTTTATATAGCTCTCACAAGGCATAGGGTCCTTGATTTTCTTGTTTTTTACTTTTCTGCTGGCTCATTTAATTGCATCACTGATCATCTGCAGGAAGGGAAAAAACTAGGCAAAACAGTGAAACCTAGTATACTAAAGGAACAATTTCAGTGGAAACTAAAATAGAGAATTCGTGATTAATGGATTTCAGATGTCCTTCAAGGATTCTGTAAAGCTCCCTTTCTCCACTTGCAATCTTGAAAAGAAAATCTGTAATAGCTACAAACTGCAATTCCCAAGTGCCTTATTTTATGTATGTATGTTAAAAGATGCTATAAATCATAATTGGTTAAAATTGTAATTATTAAACAATATAAGACACACCAAACAATACCTATGGTACCGATTCACTTGTTTATGTGCCACTGGTGCACATGATAGTAGCCTTTCTAATTTTCTCCACTACATATGCTATGAGTCTTACAAATTAAAAAATTTGTACCATTACAAAGGGATGGCCATTTCATACAGAAACTTAGAAAAGTAAGTTAACAAATGGATACTTGTGTCTCATAATGCACCAAGCTTCCAAGGAACATCTTTTATCATAGTATTTGTCCTACTCTTCTTTTTTTTTTAATTTTATTTAAAGAGAGGGGAGAAATAAAGCAAAACAGAAAAAAAGGATAGAAACAATACAGAATTTTTTAAAAAATGAACAGTAAGAAATCACTAGTTAATACATTACATATTGTCTTCCTGGATGTAGTTGTTCAAGTTACAAAATCAAAGCATACAAAGTGGACATTCAAACAGTGAGGCTGCAAACAGCTCCATTCTCTGATCCAACAAAAACTTAGCAACATAATTATCATTCCTACACCCTTAAATATACATGCAGTTATACCCTTTAGAGCACCTGCTTTTCCTCCTTTTGCTTTTTAAGTCCATTATCTGTTTAGTTATATCATGTTTCATGTTGCTTAGTACCTTGCTGATCTGTTTTGTTGTTGTTATTTACTTTTTAAAAATTTTTTATTTATTATTGTTTTTTATTTTATTTATTTCTTTTATTTTGAAGGTAGTAAAGTACAGCAGAACAAGACAGGACATAGCCAACTGAGGCAGTGCAGTGAAATTGGCACAGAACCTTACAGCAGGCCACTGGGACAACAGCAATAGGAACAATAGTACATCTGGTTTTCTTCACAATAGTTGTTCCTTCAATCTGGCAGAGCAATACTGAAGGAAATACCGAAATTACAAGAATAGAATATTGAATAGAGCAATACCATTGATCAAAACAGAGCAAAACAGAGATAAAAATATTTGCTCTCAAAGAGATGGCAGAAGAAAATCCCTCTTATTTGCTATATTGCAAATAGTCAAACTCACAAGGCATGCTCAGATCCCTGGCTCTCACTTGCTGGGGCGGGGGTAATATGATGGAGGGATGGATGTTTGATTCACTGGTGGGCTCACAGCCGCCACCAGAGGGGTGAACTGGCTGCCTGTTTTCCCAGCACCCCAAGGTCCAACATGGCACATCGCGGATCTCAGGAAACGCTGATATGGTTCTCACCCTTGGGTGGCTGAGGCTTGCCAGGCCACAGCCACTTACCAGGGCAGCATGCTGGCAGCTGCCTGTTGTCCTACTCTTCTTAAAAAGAGTCAGCTTGTCACTCCACACTCTTCCCAGACACATTTCCAATTCGATGAAGATACTATTCCATAAAAATCACAAGAATCACAAGTCGTAAAATGTTACATAAAAAGAACCTTAGCAAGCATCTATCCCCAACCCTCCATCCCTTTGTGGACAAGAAAACTGTGACCAAGGGAAATCACTGACTCACAAGATCACACAGCTATTACTGGCATGCTGAAAACTAGCTATTGGAGTGCAAAGATTCTCCAACTACTATTCTTTTCACTGTATCATTCTGCCTCTGAGCTGCAAGCAGAGCTAATCAGGCTCTGTGGTCACCTGCAGGACCAAGCGGTAACTAAAAGTCATTTCAGAGACAACGTTCCTGTAGATCACCAGCTGCTAGAAAGGTCAAGAAACAAAACAAAACCAAAAAACAAACAAGGGGCTACTTTTGCCCAGATTCTCTAACCTTGGATTTCACTTCACTTAAAAGGAAACTATTCATATACATGCTATCTTAGCTATAGTCTTTTTCTCTTATTGCTGAAAAAAAAAATCCTTCACACCCAAAGTTAAAGGAGAAAAAGTTTATTTTGGCTCACAGTTTGTAGAGGTTTCAGTCCATAATCAGCTGGCTCCAAGGTAGGGTGGCATGGGCAGAGGGGTATCACCACACAAGAAATAATTCCTGGCAGGCAGACGACAGCAAAAGCAAGCAAGCAACCTACTCCAAGTATCTAGTAGGGAGCCTTTACTGTCTCTTGTATTGTATCCAAAGCTACCTGCTCTTAGGAGAGATGGCCCTCACACCCTTAATTCTACCACTGCATCATGAATCAATCATACACTCTAGATCCAGCCACCTCTGAAAAGCCCCACCTATGATCCCCTGAGGCTTTGGGGGCACATCTAAATATAAGCCGTAACACTCCCCAACTTCCCTAAGAAGGTTGAGGTTTACAAGACACGGCTGCTCACTGATAAGGTTGAGGCAGAGGCCCTCCAAATCACGAAGGCCTCTTGGATATCTTGATCAATCCAGCGTAATTGCTCTTTTGTTGAACTGAATTGACATTGAGATTTTGTTGATAATTAAACATGCTTGATAATGGGCTGTCCCAGAACAGAGCCTCCAGGGCAGTGTTCCTTCTATACACTTGTCACTGACATGTCTATATTAGGTAAAAGTTAAGCATCCCATGCTTACATATCATATATGCCCTACCATGGTGAGAACCCAGAGATTTACCTCTGGCACTCTTGAGACAAGCTATTTCATCCAGGCATGCAGCCTGGTAGAAATGCTGAGATTAAAAAGCTCTACAAGAATTAGAAAAAGATAAAATATGATTCCCATGATTAAATAGAGGACAGATGCAGTACAGTTTGATTTTCAGATTTAAAAAACAAATGAGGCAGAGGTATTCAGAGGGGACTCAGTTCCTCAGTGACGGCCCTCCAGGTCCAAACGACACGGGATTAAGTTAATTTGTAAATACTCCACACATAAGAGACTAACAGTCTTTTTCCAAGCACTCTCCTGCTGAAAACCTTTCAGCAGCTCCCTGATGCCTACACAATAAAAATATGGCTTTTAGACTGACAGGCAAGTTTTTTACAATCTGTTCCACACCATTTAAACGTGATTACTCACTCTTTTAAAGCCCATGCTGTATTAACTATCTATTATTGTGAAACAAATTGGCCCAAAATATAGTGATTTAAACAACAATAAACAGTGATCATCACATAGCATCTGTGGGTCAGGAATCTGAGAGGAGCTTGGGGGAGGGGTTCTAGCTCAGGATCTCCTATGGGGTTAGAGTAGCAATGCTGTGCAGGACCACTATCATTTGAAAGCTTGGCTGAGACTGAAAACTGCTTCCAAGATGGTTCTCACATGGTCTTGCCACCTGGACCTTCCCAAAGGGATGCTTGGGGGTCCTCAAGATAATGGCAGTCTTCTCTCAAAACAAGAAGCCCAGAAAAGCCAGATGCAATGTTTATTATGATGAGGCCTCAGAAACATTGTCATTTCTGCCATATTCTACTAATTATGCAGGGCAGCCCTCAGAGCAGGAGGGGGCCGCACAAAGCTGTGAAGACCAGGAGGCGGAGACTGTGTAGGCCATTCTGGAGGTTGCTATATGTTGCCATAAACGCCCCTCAAAATACCCACCCTCACATCAAACGTACTTATCCTACCATTCCTGCCACTTTCTGAAGTGGTGCAAGATGTCCTCTTCTGTGTTTTTATGTGATGTGATAAAAAAAAAATATGGGACATGCTTCTGCCAAGTGCCATCCAAAAGAAAAGCAGGCTCATAAAAACACTATAGATGGTGTCTTCATCCACCTCATTCACTGGATCGGGCACCACGCCACGTGCAGGGCTTCCTCACAGTCAAAATGGCCATGAAAGGTAAATGATTTAAATCAATTCAGGACATACAGACAGCAAGGAGAGTACAACTAAGGACACTCACAGAGGACGACTTCCAGAGCTCCTTCAGAGGGTGGCAAAAATGGTGGGATGAGTGTGTTGGAAGTGAGGAGAAGTACTTTGAGGGATATTAATGGTGATGTGTCTTTTACTGTAATAAATGTTTTCAAAAATTTTAAAATATTCACCACAGTTTTCAATCATACCTTGTAATTTTTTACCATAGTTTTTTCACATTCCCCCATTTGCTGTAAGTATTTATTTAAATGGCATTTACCCCTACTAGGTTATACATTCTTTGAGGGCAGAATCTCCCTATTTGAGGGCAGAAGAGTCAAAGAATATTTGACCAACTGAACTGGCATGCCTTTTGAAGCTCCTTTTTCCTTTCATCCCCACTCAAGGAGACAGGGAGGGTCTTTTTTCCACAATTGTTCATGGGGAAATACATTCTATAATGGAGAAAAAGGTTAACTCTAGTTCTAGATATCCAAAGTATCTTGAGGCCTATTGCAGAGAAAAGAGTTTTCTGAGTATCAGTGGCAAGGTGCTAAACATAAGCAGTGCTTTCTGGAGAGATACATGTCTAGTTAATTTATCCCTTCACTTGTAGAAAGTCATGGGGGCTCTGGATAAACGTGCAATGGGCAGAATTCTAAAGATAGATGCATTCTTCTCTACCCCCCAACACACACGCATTCATCTAGTTTCCTATGCTTTGGTTATTTAGTCAATCACTCACCTAAGTGCTGCTCTGCAGAATTTTGCAGAGGGAATTAGAATTACTAATGAGTTGATTCTAGGGCAGGGAGAATGTATGAAGAGATGCAGTTACCAAGTAAGTCTTTTAAAAGCAGAAGAATAAGGCAGAAGAGTCAGTGAGAGAAAAGCATTGAAAGAGGAAGACAAGCAAGAAGCAGAAGGGGAAGCTACTGAAACTGAAAACATTAAAAGGAATCAACTCAGCTCTCCTGGCTTTGCAGATGGATGAAAGGAGCCATGAGCTTCTACAAGTTGAGAATGAGCCTCAGTCAACAGCCAAGAACAAAAGAAGATCTGAAATCCCTAAAAGTTGGAAAGTAAAATCTGTCAACTAACTCAGGGAGCTTACAAGTTTGCTTAGATTTCAGCTTTATGAAACCCAAGGAACTGAAATCATTCGAGTCAACTAGACTTCTGACCTACAAAATATGAGATCATAAATTGTGGCATTTTTACATTATTGTGTAGCAATTTGTTGTGGCAACATTATAAAAGGAATGCAAACAGTAACAGTTACATTTTAATGTGGGTTTCTGAGAAGGAAACAGCATTTCTTGTCCACCTGCACTCTAAGCCAATCCCACAAGGAGGTATGGGGGTGGGGGAGAGATGAGTCTACAGGTATAAGAGAAACTTCACAAATATTATGGTAGATGACTGGGAAATCTAGGAAGACACCAGTTCCTAGAACAGCTCAGGGATGGAGGAGCTAGGGTTGCACAGCATGGGCACAGAAATGAGTGGAGGCCACCTTACAGATCATGGGCCTTCCAGATAGGGGTCAAGAACTTTGACAATTCCCCTAAAGTGTCTGAGATGAAGAAGGTGTGTCTGGCTACAGGAAACCAGAGACAGGGAGGGATTTTTTCCACAATTGTCTGTGGGGAAATACACTCACAATGGAGGACCTCAGTGGACACCGAAATGCAGAAGGAGGATACAAACTTTCAGTCATGCAATCAGCAGGGCTAGTGAAAGATCTCTGGGACTCTGAATCTAAAGTGAAAGTGCTCTGGGCTTCAGGCCAACACTTATTCCCCCAAACCTCATCCTAAGGGAGAAGACAAAAGCAAAGTCTAAATCGACTGAGTGAACTTATCATTAATGGCCAAGAGATTTGTGTGCGGCGCCCTTTTCTGTCCATGCCGCGTCCTAGTCCATCCACGCCTTGTGACAATTGCTTCTCCAGGAAAAGGA
>PVLA01008826.1:0-83511 GCA_004027455.1 Hydrochoerus hydrochaeris | reverse complement strand
AAGGCCTGGTTGGGTTCATATGAAGAGTCCTTGACCTAAGACAGGCGCTGTCCTACAGGCAGCCAGAGACGGGCAACTAGGACACATATGTTACGCCACCAGCCGCCTAAGACAGGCACAGGACCAATTGCTGTCCTGCAGGCCCATGACGGGTAAGGCCTGGTTGGATTCATATGAAGAGTCCTTGACCCAAGACAGGTGCTGTCCTCACAGGGCCTGCCATACTCCCATAAGTGATAAGGGAAAAAATGTAGGGAGTGGCATGATAGCTTCACAGCTGCCGCTCCATCTCTCCCTCCTGTGGGCATCCAGGTGTGTAGGTTTACATTTCCCAAGCTAATTAAGTAACAAGATTAAAGTGTAACAAAGGCGAAAAAAGTTAATTAACACATATTGTTTAAGATTATCCCTGCCTGGCCCTAGGCCTGGGACGCTTCCTGCTTGGGGTTTAAGTTACTGCCAAAAGTTAGCAAATATATACTCCAGCTTCTGAAAAAATAAAGCAGATTCAGATTCACTCACAGATGGGTGTGCAGTGTCTTCTGTCTCTCACTCGCTGACTCCCTGACCACCTTTGGGACCCCTGAGCCCTGCCGCAGCTGGACTCCGGCAAAGAAAGGAAAGAACGAAAGAGGAAAGGCAGGAAGGACACACTGGATTGATTCTCTCGCCAACGCTTGCACACGCAGTACCGCTGCAGACAGCACTCAGCTTTCTGGGCCTGGCCTGGCTGCACGGTCGCCAGGCGATGTCCCTGTGTCCCTGTGCTGGCCGCGCTGACTGTGACCTCAGCCCCTGCCCCTCCCTCACCTTGAGTCCCTGGTTCCCAGGAGCCAGGGCCAGGGGCTCTGGGGGGTCCTTGCTGAGGCTTCTGGTCTGGGCCACGCTGGCGCTGCTGCTCTGGCTTCCGAGCCCAGGCCAGAACGGGGGCGCCCGGGGGGGTCCCTCCTCTCTCCATGGCCTCATCTCTTCTACTGGGCGTGATGTGGTCTGGGCTGCTCAGAGCGTCCACCCCTCAGCCTCTGTCCTCCAGAGGTCATCGCTGCAGCCCTCGCCGTGTGCTCACTCGGGGACGGGATTGGCGCTCAGGACCTGCCGGGTGCGGTTACTGCTGTGCGTGTGTGGGACCCACTTCTCCGTCGTGTGGGCAGCAAAAGGGCAGCGGCTCCAATATCTCATTACAGCGCTTCACTTTATTTAATGAAAAACAGTATCACTCCACTTAACCGAGTTACCCTGCCCTCCCCCGGCCCCTCTGTGGTTTCGGGGCCTCTTGCCGTAGCAGCTTCCGGGGTTCGCTCGTGATGTGCGCTAGGTCCAGGATCTGCTTTCAACCCGGTTGTTTTGCTGTGAGCCATTCGTCACCGATGTTGATGAGTGTTGTCACGATGCCATCTCCCCCTTTGTTTATGTGCAGGTGCCACAACTAAAATGATTTATTTATGGTTTAATTAAAATTTGTGGCTAGACCAGTGATTTTTAGTAATGACTTTTCTAATTTGTGGGCTCTAGGAAGAAAAAAAAATCAGTAACTTGATGCCGTTTATGTTTTCACAGTGGCCTGGGCATTGCAGTGTGGGCCGCCGCTCGCCTGCAGTGTGGCCTGGGCATTGCAGTGCGGGCCACCGCTCGCCTGCAGTGTGGCCTGGGGATTGCAGTGCGGGCCGCCGCTCGCCTGCAGTGTGGCCTGGGGATTGCAGTGTGGGCCGCCGCTCGCCTGCAGTGTGGCCTGGGCATTGCAGTGCGGGCCGCCGCTCGCCTGCAGTGTGGCCCTTGCACACGAACCCTCCCGGGCCGCAGGCCACACTGCAGTTGCTTCCTGCTGTGGCAGCCGAGAGTGGATGCTTCAGCTCCCTGTTCTCAGTGTCTTCGTTGCGAGGTGCAAGGCTCCGATCAATACTGAAGTAAATTGATGGACAATTTTATGATACTTGACCCAATCCCTAACAACTGCTCAGAATTTTAATAATTTAAGCCCACTGATTTTGCTTCCTGCCAATTGCTCCCCATGTTGAAAATGCACCCCGGCAGGTCTTTGGAAAGAACATACCCCAAATGCCAGCTTTTATGGGAGCTTAATATATTCAGCATTGCAGGTGCATAAATCTCCATGAAATTGCACCAAGTTAATGCATTTACTGGTGCACACAATTCAGTGACTACTTTGTAAAAGTCCAAATAAAGATAGATGCGGCAGGTAGATATGGAGAAATAATGAGTGGATGTTGCTGTGTGGATTAACAAGAGGAGGATATTGCCTCCACTGGGCTAGCAGCCTACCTGGAAAGGAATTGATTAATTTTTAAGGTGCTGGGAATGGTTTTAATTGCTGCTTTTCAAAGTCCTAGGAAAATGGGCTGTTTTTGCATTTTCTGCCAACCTGGAATTCCCCTCTTCCAATGGTGAGGGTGGTGTTGTGTGGGGTGAGTGGTGATTACATGGGGGCACTCTGCCTCCCCCAAGGCACAGTGATAGAAACCAGCTCGATTTACCCCAGCTCTCCCCTAGGACTCTGGCCCTGCCCTCCTCCCCAGGCCGCAGTTTGGTGCCAGGGCAGTGAAACCGGGCTTTGTGGCAGTGGCACCCTGGAAACACTGCCATGCCCTGCACGGAGCCCCTGCCCTCGCTGGCCTTGAGGACAGGGCACAGTGCTCGCCCTGCACAGAGCCTGCAGTCTGTGAGGCAGAATGGTGGGAGTCTGGGTCTGGGCAATGCTGACTTTCGATCCACATGAAGCTGTCCTTGAGCAGGACCTTGCCCAGGAGCTCACTGGACAAGCGACATGAGCTGTCCTGGGCAAGGTGGTGGCCTTTGACTAGAAGCCCGCGGATGTCTTGTCCTGCTCCTAGTGCCTTCCTTGCCCTGTCCCTGTTGTCTCTCAGAACGCTGCCAGCAGGGCTGAGAAAGCACTCAGCTGACTCCACTTCAGCCTGGTCATCATATCCACTTTCCACGTTCACATTTGTTCAAAAAGCTGCTGGTGTCTCCGGGCCGAGCTCTGCTCCTGGGACAGCAGGATCATGGGGCGGGTCAGCTCTGGGCACAGCAGTGCTGTCCCTCAAGGCCTTGGTACGAGGGCTTCATGCTGCTCAGCATGTGCCATCCCCTCTCATGTCACTACCAACAGGCACTGTGCTGTGGGTGGACAGACCCCTTCCTGCGGCAGTGTCCCCGGCCTCAGACACTCGGCTTGGTGTCCCCAAGGTCCCAGTGTACCTCGCTCTCCCGTGGTAACTGGCACACAGCACTCTGAATTCGGAGTCTCATCTGCTCTCCTCTTTAGTGAATATAGACACAAGTTTTTTTTGATATACAGTCCTGGGGTCTCGGCCTAGTCCCAATTTCATACACAAGTGGACGGCAGTGGCTGAAATAAAAGAGATAATGGTATGATTTGGGGCTCCAGGAAGGTAAGAAGTCTCTCTCAGGAGTGGAGACTCCAGGAGATGAGACAAAGGACTTCTCCAGACAGCCCATGTGTATTCCACAGACTTGGGGGTGCAGGAAGAGGAGGGCACGAAAGCCCAGAGCCCGCAAAGCTGGAACAGAGGCAATGACTTCTGCCAGTGAAGAGCAGTCTTACGCCCAAGGCTGGCAGCTTGTTGCTCTGGAGCAGGCAACGTCAGCAGTGTGCTGCGTCCCAGGCTGCCTCACCCACGGTGTTACCTTGACTTCAGAGTTCAGTGCACACACTCTCCCAGCACAGCAAACCCCAGAGTCCAGCAGATTAACCCCGTCTGCAACAATCTAGCAAGATCAAATTGGGTTTATTCCAATAGAAATGTTGATAAAATTCTATACCCACTTATATCAACAAGTGAACACAAAGCCCAGCAACCTACAAGTGAGAACCTTCATTCAGAGAAAAAGAACTTTTATTTTTAAGAATAGTTTCTTGAAAACAAAGCAAACAACTTAAAAGAGATAATCCAAGTTACGGACAACATAGTAAAAGCTTTCTTTGCAAAATGAGTATCAAAACGTCTGCTATTCAGAATTTTATTCAGCATCATATTAGCAGTTTTAGTTGTTGCTGTAAAATGAGAATTATAAAGGGGTAAAGATTGTTAAGGAAGAAAATTTATTATTCAGAGGCCAGCTGGCTGTGTACACAGAAAGTCCCAGGGGCTCCACATTAAGTTAAGAAATTAATTTTGCAGTTCTCTGAATACAAAGTCAATATACAAACATTGGTAGCTTTTTTTATACCAGAAACAAAAACCTGAACAATCATATCTCTAAAAATATCTGTGCATAGGACTTATGAATACACACGAGGAAAGAGGAGCCACCTGCTCGTGGGAGCACTGCTGGGAGGGAGCTCTCGGGACGGGCAGACTCAGTGCACACCCAGGGGCCCCGGCCGGCTTGTATGGCTGAGGTTCTGGATTTGACAAAGTGATTTCAACGCTTACAGGAAGACACAATAACCCAGATAAGCCGAAGTGACAGTGAGGAACAAATTTGTAGTCCTCACCCCACTGTGCGTCAGAAGGCAACGCAGTCAACAGGCACTCGACAATCGCGGTTGCTGGTTAGAGTGCTCCACATATATTTATGGCCTTAATTTTTCAATGATGCAATTCAGTACCTTTTATATACTTGCTGGTTTTATTTTTGGCCTGTCTAGTCCATAAGTTACTGAAAATATTTATTGAACTCTCCCACAATAGAACACATTTAACAAATGAACTGTGCGTTGTTTACTGAGAGAAATTAAAGATGTGCTACATAAATGATGACATTCCATGTTCACAAATTGGAAAACTTACTGTTGTTAAGATAATACTCCCCCAAATGATCTGCAAATTCAACACACTAGCTATCAAATTCTCGATGGTTTTCTCCCTGCCAAACTCAGCAAGCAAATCCTGAAATTTACATGGAGATGCAGAAACCTCAATTAGAAAGAAGTACAGGTTGGAGCACTCACACTTACTGCTTCTCAGACTCACTACAAAGCCATGGTAACAGTGTGGTGTGGAAGGACAGGCCTGTGGCCCAAAGGAACAGAACTGCGAGTCCAGAAATAAATCCTTACGTTCACGGCCCGTTGGTTTTCAACAACAGGATGAGCACAAGTCACAGAGGAAAGATCGTCTTTGCGGAATGTGGAATTTTTACGCAGTGGAGTACTACTTAGCTGTAAAGAAGGCTCAGCTTGAGGCTTTTACAGGCAAATGGATGCAACTAGAGACCACACTCATATGTGAAATGAATCAGACTTGGGCTTGTAAACATTGTCTCCCTAGTGTGAGAAGCTGAAAGATTAAATGAGATCCTAAATCTATAATAGATAACATGAAAGGGAGAGAAACTGCTCAAAGGGAAAGAACAACTGGGCTGGGGAGAGGAGAAAAGGAGGAGGGAAGAGACACTCGCACACTTACACATCTGGGGTGCGTGTGTGTGTGTGTGTGTGATTTTTTGATAGCTGAGATAATTAGACTATTAATTATTTTAGTTCATTGAAAAGAATGGTTTGTGCTTACATCATTTGATCAACTATGCATGCCTATGTCTTGTAATCTGAGCACCTACTTTGAATATAACAATGCACAATATATTAACCATTGTTAATTTCCTATTATCTTGATATGAAATTCTGTACCATTGTTTTTATTGTTCTCTCTCTTTAAAATAAAAAAATAATCTTTTCAGCAAACATGCTCAGACAACCAGACATCCACAGCATAAGAACATCTGGTATAGGCAAAAGCAAGCTCTAAGTGCTGGGGAAGCCTAAACGAGGTGCTGAAATTAAAACTCTGATAGAAGAAAAAGTAAAGTTTATGATTTTGCATTCACAGGTATATAAATAAACATAACCACAGAGAAAAATAGCTAAATTAAATAAAACTTTTTTTTGAGATAGGCTCTCACTATGTGGCTCAGGCTGGCCTTGAACTCACAGCACTCCTCCTGCCTCAGCCTCCCAAATGCTGAGATTTTAGGCACATGTCACCATGTCCAGCTCTACATTTTAAAATAGAATCATTAAAAAACTTCTTCAAAGTACAAATACGCAATGTAAAACTGAAACAGTCTCTAATAAACAACCTGTAGCTGGAACATATAAAAACTCACAAAACTCGACAGTTGAAAGATGATCCAGTTTTAAAACAGGCAAAGGTCTGAACAGCAGTTCCTCCGAGGAAGACAGAGACGTGGCCAAGACACAGGAAGAGTCCGCCTCAGGGCTCCGCAGGGCGCCGGCTCCGGTGGGAAGGGTCCGGAGCAGGCGAACTCAGCCACTCGCGCCACTACGGCTCGGCAGGCCTTGGCTGGGGACCCGGAGCTGTTCGCTGCTGGGCAGTCGGGGGTTTCTGTGTTGCGTGGTGAAGACGCTGGACGTGGTTAGCGGTGATGGTCACGCAGCCCTGCGAGCGCCGTCGACACCACAGACTTACAGGTGTGAAATAGATCAAAATGCCAAACTTTGTTATATAATTTTGAAAAGTTAATAAGTACAGCAAAACCCCTAGAATTCCACACTTTAAATGGGTAAGTTATTTGGCACGTGAACCGTATCTCAGAAAAGCTGTCAAAAGCGGGAAAGGATTTGAACAGACCTTTCAGCAAAGACCTACCACTGGCAGCAAGCACCTGAAAGAGCCGTGGCCACCACCGGGAAACGCCAGGGGCGCCCCGCACACCCGCACCGCGCTCAGCAGCAGCCGAGGCCGGCCGGGCAGGGAGGCGGGAGGGCAGAGCCACGCAGGAGCTGGGCCAGGAAACGACAGTTCGGCGGCGCCTCCACCCTCAGCGTGACCTTTCGGGCCGGAGATTCCACTCTTAGGTGTAAACGGGAGCGTCTGTCCACACGGACGGCAGGACACATGCAGCAGAGTCCGTGAGGCAAGCCGCTCAGCATTCACCCTCCAATAAAGGAGCAGATGTACGGACGCGTCTGCCCGTGTCTGCTCCTGAGGCCTGAAGAAGGAAGGTGCGGGTGCAGGTCACGCGTCACGCGTGGTCGCGCGCTATATGCCAAGTGAACACGTTACACTGAGTGAGAGGAGCCCGCCCCAGAGCCCGCGCCTGGCACAAGTCTGCTCCCGTGAAAGGCCCAGACTTGGCCACCACGGGGACGACGACGGCAGGAGCGCGGGGCTGTCTGGTGCCCTGCAGGAGGCGGGGAGGGCACTGACCACATGCCGGAAGCCAGGTAGTGAGGGTAGCTGCCCACGCTCCAGGTAAACTGAGCCCCTGAGCTGTGCCCGAGAAGAGGGGGCTTTACGTGCTCCAAGTCTGCCCTGATCACCCTTCTGGGCATTTCCCCCGTGGGCGCTGTCCCCTTCTTTCTTCCTGGTCTCCTCTTGCTTTGTCCATGCTGGAAGCATGTTACCAGAACACAGGCCTCAGAACGCTGCCTCTGTCCCCGCGAGACCCCTGTCCCCACTAGAAGGGCTCGAGCTGACTGGCCACGCTGTCCTCTGCCGTGCTTGTTTGGGGCTCCGGTGCCCACTTGTTAAAGGCTCGGTCCCGGCACCACTGCGAGTGTTTGGGACCTTTGGGGGTGTCCCGGGAGGTCTTCGGTCACGTGTGGGCACCAAGAAGGGGTGGCGGGACCTGGGCCCTCTCTTGGTCCTCTCGCTCTTGCTCCCTGGCCCTGCGCTGAGGGTTTGGTCACCGTCTGTTGCGCTGTGAGCCTAGTGCTCCGCCTCCTGGAAAGCGGGGAAGTTGGGGCTCCCTTAGCGCGATGGGAGCCGGCCCCACAGATCCGGTCACATTCCCATTGCATCTCACTTGTCTTCAACCTCTGCATGCTTGTGTCTGGTTCTTCCCTCCTCTTCTTTCTGACACAGGGTCTCACTATGTAGTTCAAGCAGGCCTTGAACTCACTTTCTAGCTCAGGCCGGCCTCAAATCTGCAATCATCCTCCTGCCTCAGCCTCCCCTGTGCTGGGATTACAGGCGTGCGCCATCCCGCCCAGCCATGCTGTATCGCTTGTAAACACCATGCAGTCTTTTGTTTTACCCAACCTTTGTCCTTTAATTGCAATTGTGCTTGATTGAATAAGTCTTTGTACCTTAATTGAGATGCTTATTCCATTGAAATTTCATGCAGTGACTGATTTATCTGGGTTGAAATCTTCTTGCTCCCCAAGAACACTGATGTGTGCTGGGGGGCTCCCAGTTTGCTTCCCTAGGACTGGTTCTCTACTGGCAGAGGGGACAACTTACCCTTCTGTCCCCCAAGGGTACCATTTGTTCCACTCTATTGCTTTTCCTTCCCTCTCTTTCCTTTTTTGGTTGGCTTTTGATTGTTTTATAATATTCCCGTAGCCTTTGTCCTGGAGAGTATAAGGTGATACGTTGGGGGCCGGGGGTCCAGCTCAGCAGCTGCCGTTCTTGCCTGGTGAGTGTGATGCACTTGTGAGTTTGATCCCCAGTACAAAAAAAGGCTGCCAGACAGATAAACTGATACATGACTGTGTTATATCCCAGCATAGAAATCTGATACTAGATGTAAGAACCTTAGACTGCTGACTCTGTTTCTTACCCTCCTGATGGTTATACTTTGTTGTCATGTATTTTAATTCTCTGTATATTTACCACAAGCCATTACTGTTTATTTTAGAGACAGTACTAATTTAAATTTCTTTAAAATTTATTTTTTATTCCCCTTCTTACATCTCCATATCTCTGTACATCTTTAGGATTTTGTTAGGCAGCATCTGCTGTCTAAAAAATCCTTATTTTGATTTAATTTTTGAAACACTCGATCTCTTCCCTAGTAGGGGTTCATGACCTTATCCCCAGAGTCTCTACCCGGCACACTGAACAGGCAGCAGAAGCAGGAAGGTCTTGCGGACGTCACTGTTCCGCGCCATCATGGGGACAAGGGCCCTTCTGGCCCTGGGGATGGAGATAAACCCCTGCTGTCGGAGGAGGGGCCGCCCGGAGATGAAGAGTCTCGGAGGGAAGGCAGTGGACTGGCCCTGCTTTGCTCTGCTTTTGCCATTTGCACCCCACTCCCTGGTTAGCCCTGGTACAAAACACCCAGGTTTCCGTTCTCTGGGGTCGTCGTTTCTTATGTCGTCTCCTGCATCATAAAACTTATGTGGAGCAAGCGGAAGCTCCTCCATGGGCGCCTTTGTCTTCAGGCTGGAGCACGAAGCTCTGCCTCACGGTGCTGGCCAGCGCTCACGGGACCCAGCCAGCACCAGGGCCAGCGGGGCCTCTGCTGTGAGCCCAGGGAGGGCAGGGAGAGACCCTTTCCCTCCGCTTTCGGTTTCTCGATGTCATTTATTTTAAGAAGCAGGGAGGGACTCCTTCCACCAGCCACGACCTCCACAGCATCACCTGCCGTGGGAGGTAGAAGTTCCCGTCCTGTGCTCTCCAGGGTGTGTGGGGAGCCAGGGGTCCCATGTGGCCTGGGTCCCATCACTGCAGGCCACCTGCACTAAGCACCTGACCGCCAGGTGGGGAGGACGATGCCCCCACGATCTCTGCAGGCTGGATCCGAGCCACAGGGACTTAGAAGTTTCCACCCAGATGGCTTGTGCAGGAAACACCTCCAACTTGCAGCCTCCAGCCGACCTGAGCCCTCGGAATTGTGGAGAACCGGAGAACCAGGTAGACAATGAGATTCCGGGACTCATCCCCACCCTGAGGAAGCTTTCACCAGGCCAGGTGAAAAGAGCCAGGGTTCACCTCCTTAATTTCAGCCCTGACGTCCGCTGACTGGCCACTGCCCCATGGACCGTCCCTCTGCTGCTCAGCAGCACGCAGTCTAGGGCTGGGCGCTGGTGCCATCTATTCCTCCTCAGCAATGTGGACACGCAACTCCCGCCTGGCAGTTCCAGTCCTGGAGCGAGGCACCCCCAGTGGCTGCCCACGAGCCAGGAGCTAGCCAGGAGCAATCCTCATGCTTCACACAGGGTCCTGGGGCAAGAAAGGCACCGGACAAGAGCAGGGGAGAGGCTGGACACAGCTGAGACCGCAGCGGGCAGCCCTTGGCCTCTCCTCCGAGGATGCAGCCTCCACACCGAGACCTCCACGGAGGTCTCCAGGTGGCAGGGCCAGGCGGGAGGTGGGCTCTGAGAGGTCGAAATCTCTTCCCAGCCAGTGCCGACTGATTGACTCCTGGCGTGATGAAGTTTTGTAGTTTGATTCAATCCCTTCTGCCTAGGTTTTGTTTGTGCTTTTGGATTCATACCCCAAAGAATCATTTCCCAGACCAATGTTGAAAAGCATTTTCTGCATTTTCTTCTGGGAGTTTTACACTTCCAGGTTTTATGTGAGGTCCTGAATGTGTCTCAAGATTCCTCTCGTGTGTGGAGTAAGATAAGGTCTAGTTTTATTCTTCTGCACATGGACAGCCAGTTGCTCAGTTGCTCCAACACTGTTTACTGAGGGGACTGTGTGTTCCTGGCATCTTTGTTGAAAATCAATCGACTGCAAATATATGGATTTATTTCTGGGATCTCTGTTCTTTGGTATTGGCCTATGATTCTGTTTTTATGCTAATAGATGCCAATAAGGGGCTAGTATCAAAAATATGGGAACAACTTTAACAATTCAATCTCTCAAAATGCTCAGAAAATAGTCTAACTAAAAATGAGCCAAGTGTCTAAACAGGCATTTCTCAAAAGAAGACATAGAAATGGCCAATGTGAAAAGTGCTCAAAATCACTAATCACTGGATACATGAAAATCAAAGCTGCAGAGAGATACCGTCTGACGCCAGCTAGAGGAAGGGACTAGATGTAAGGTGGCCGAGAGGTGGAGGGAAAGCCCTGGGCCCTGCGGGTGGAGCAGCACTAGTGCACCCATGGGGGAAAAGCCAAGCGCCTGTGACCCAGCAGCTGCTGCAGGCCTGGTGCCTATGGCTGGGACCGCAGGCGTCGGGGACATGTGCGTCCCACCGTCTCCGTGGCCCTGCTCGCCACGCCATGTCAGCACAAGTGACAGCAGGAGTGATGGAGGCCACGTGACACTCAGTCACAACAGAGCAAGTGCAGCTTTGCAAAAGAGGGTGACCCGTCCCTTGGGACCCCGTGAGTGGACCGGGAGGACACGGTGCTCTCGTGCATGTGCTGAAGACAGTGTGGTCTCTTTCCTACGAGGCATCCTTAAGAGTCGAAGGCAGAATAGAGAGTAGTGTCACGATCGCCAGGGGCCAGGGCAGAGAGGGGGAGGTGGCACAAGAGAGAAGGGTTGGACCCACCACAAGGCGCCACTGTCACAGGAGGTAGAGGTGGTGCCCCCTCCCCTGAGCCTGTGACCTCTTCCCTCACCGTGACTGGCAGGCCCTCTGTGTCTATGCCGTCCTGGCTCCATCTCATCACAGCTGCCCCCGCTGCTGGGAGGAGCCCTGACTTCTGTGGAGAGTGAAGTACCCAGGGGAGCAGGGCCAGGCTGTGGTCACTGAGGCCATCACTGGCCACACAAAACTCTGCTGCTGGCTGCAACAGGATGAGTGTGCATGGGCCCAGTAGCCTCACCTGGAACAGAGATGGAGCATACAACTGCGGCTTCGAGCCAGTGCATGTGGCTGCTTGTTACTCGGCAGGAGCTGACTGACGCATGACTCTGGTTTCCTGCTGAGGCACAGAGGGGCCTCTTGGGGCAGAGGCCAGGGCATGGGGAGCAGCACAGGAACTGTGCACCGGGGTGTCACCTGCCTGACCTCCTCTGGAGCTCTGATCTGGCCACATCATTGGGTAGGGACAGAGATGTGGCCCGGATGTGCAGCTCTTTGGAGGATCATGGTGTCACAGTAGTCATAGGAGGCACAGGCACCTGTCCCTCCCTCCCTGGTGCAGGACCTCCTGAGCAGCTCCACACCACTGACCCAAGGGGTGTGGAGGATGTGCTGCACCTGCCCATGTGACAGGCAAAGGGGACATGCAAATGGGGACGTTGCTGCTGGTGCCTGGCCGCTCAGCCCCGCTGTTCCGCTGCCCCTTGAGGGCAGCCTGTCATGTGCCACCTTCTGCATTCCCTGGTGGCCAGTGGAGCCCAGTGCCCGTGCACACCCTGGGCAATGGCCATGTACCTGAGTGGTCACCTGCAGGCTGATGACCACCATCACTCGCACCACCGTGTGTCACACTGCAGGGCTGTGTGTGGGCTGCCACCACTGCACTATGCCCTGGAGCCCCAGAACTCGCTCATCTCATGCCCCAAGTTTGACCAATGTCCTCACATCCTCACTCCCAGCCCTACCATCACTTTGTTTATTTCTCTGCATCAGTTTCAGATCTTGCCTGTGTGACCACATCTGTGTCTGTTTTCACCCTGCCCAGGGCCCTCGTTCCACCCTGTTGTCCTGAGTGACAGGGACCCTCCGTCCACAGTGAATCCTGTGCTGTGGTGCCAACACTACATTTTCTTTTTCCGTGAATCTGCTGGCGGACACGCAGCTTGTTTCCACATCTCGTGGTCGTAAATAACACTGCGATAACCGCGTGGGTGCCGATCGTCCTCGGCAGGACTTTGGTTCCTTCAGCTGCGCGGCTGGACGGCAGGAGAGCCGTTTCCAGGGCTTTGGGTGCTTGAGCGTTGCCGCTGGTGCCTGGCCGCTCAGCCCCGCTGTTCCGCTGCCCCGTGAGGGCAGCCTGTCATGTGCCGCCTTCTGCATTCCCTGGTGGCCAGTGGAGCCCAGTGCCTTTTCAAGCTGGCCATTTGTGCGTCTCCATGGGAAAATGCCCATCTCTGAATCCGGTTGCTTTTGTTTTTGCTGTGGACCAAATGGACCCCTTGTGCATTTTGGGAATTAACTCTCCGTCAGAGCTGCGGCTTGTCAGTGCCCTCCCCGCTTCCCTAGGTCGGGTTTCACTCTGCGGCTGTGTCCACACTGCCCAGAAGGCTTTTGTTTGTTGCTGTGGCTCGTGTTTTTGGTGTCAGAGCAGAAGAGGGCACCTCCCCACGCAGATCCACGTCACAGTGTTTTCCTCCGGAAACGCCAAGGCTTCGGTTTTTACACCCAAGTTTTTAATCCAGGTTAAGTTCCTGTCTGTGCACTGCGTGAGACAGGGATGGCTTCGCTCTTCTGCATCAGGGCCCATTTCCTGGGCCCATGTGCCGAGAAACTGTCCTTTCTCTGCAGTGCATCCCTGGCACCCTCGTGGAATGGCAGCGGCCGCACCCCGGGAGGTGACCTCTGTCCCTGTGGCCTGCGCCTCTGCTTTTTGCTACCCCATTTTCTTCCAGTCCAGGTCTTGTCAGATTTGCACCTCATTTCCTGTCTGTGCTCTCCCTTGGCTGGAGGTGGGGTTGGGGCTGGGGTTAGGGTTCTGGAACCTCTCCACCCTTTGCCATTGCCAATGAAATGCACCTGTCCTGTGTCCTGCCGCTGGGGGCTTGTGCTCTGCTGCCCCCCACAGGACACTGGCTTCCTGAGCTGTTCTCCTGGATAGAAGGTTCTGTGGTCATGCAGTTGGTGATGCTAGGACGCAAAGGTAAATGGTGTGACGTTTCTATCTGGATGTCCTGTCTACGGCCTCCAGAACTCACAGGTGGGTGTTCAGAAGGTGACGGAATCTGTGGCTGACCCTCAACTCGCTGTCGGGAGGCCGGGCTGGTGGAGGACTCCCTGGGGCGTGGCCAGGATGGTCCACCCTCTCCTCCCCCCTCGATCTCTCTCTGCCTCCTGCCTGCCCTGCCATGGGCTGCCCTCTGCCATGCACCCTGCCTTGCAGCCAGCTAAGGACTGAAACTTCTGTAGAGCCAGGATGAGTGAGCCCCTCTTCCCGTAAACTGTGGGTGACCATCACTGTGTCTCAGCCATGAGGAGGTGACTAAGATGCACAGCAAAGCACCGGAAAAGACACAGTAATTCTGTCTACCCAACTCGGTTCAAAGCAGCCTTGTGCAGCCACGAGCCCCGATTCTCCCCAACATCCCTCGTGCTTACTGCGTTTACACGAGCGCCTTGGGGAGACTGAGGAATGAGGGAGAGTGGGAACTGCGTCCTTGCTGACCAGGTAGCGACAGGAGGTCAGGTGGGCCGGGCAGTAGGAAAACAAAATGGGCAGGGCAACTGTCACAGCTGGCTTCCGTGTCCTGGGCCACCGACGGTGAGCTCTGCCCTCCCTGGGGTGTGGACACCAGCCAGAAGAGGCAAGGGCTGGCCGAGAGTGGGATTCTGTTCTGGCTCTGATCCTGCCGTGCGACTGTGAGCTCGCCCGCCACACCCCACCTCCCTCTCCGCTCTGCGGGTGCAGCTGGGTGGTTCCCGGGGCAGCTCACCCCGAACTGCTGCCTTGCCGCCGGGGCTTGGTACCCTGCGCCCAGAAGGTGCTGAGAGCTCGCTCCCGGAGCTGCTGCAGGTGGGCCAGCTTCGAGTGTCAGGGCTGTCTGTTAAGACGCTGATGTGGGTTCCCCAAGAGCACGTCCTGGTCAGTCAGTCACAGCATTCAGTCCAAGTGGCGAAGCACTGAAGCGTCCACAAGAGGAGGCCCCCTTTCACACCCCTGAGCCCGAGAGCAAGGGTTTCAGGTGCTGTGCAGGGAAGCCGTGCAAAGACCCTGGCCCCGGGGACACGGTGTCTCCCATGGTCACAGGGCTCTGAGATGTCCTGCAGGAGGCCTGGGCTGGTCCCCTTCAGTGGCCCAGGGGTCGGAGCAGCAGAGGCCAGGCTGCTGCCGCCCAGCGGGGCTGCCAGAGCCACTCGCAGGCATTTAGACTCCTGTTATTTCACACTGAACTACAGATTCCGTTCCTCCTTGAGCAGTTGGCACTGTATCTCTGGCTCTGGGTCCATGGATCCAGCCCCCTGGGTGTGGGGAATGAGGTCCGTACTGGACACCTACAGTCTGTCCCTTCGCTACTCCCTGAGAGGCAGTGACAGCCACAGGGGCAGTGACAGCCAATTACAGAGATCACGTGTGTGGCATCAGGTGTTGATCTAAGCTGCTTTAGAGTCCACAGGAGGACGTATGCAGATTACATGTGAATACTACACCTTTTCTCTTCTTTTGGAAGACAGGGACTTGCAAACAGGTTTTCTGGTTGGAGTTTTTTTTTTTTTTTTTCTGGACTGGAGATCAAACACAGGACCTTGAACTTGCCAGGCAGAGGTTCATGCCACTGAGCTATATCCTGGCCCCTGGTTTTCTGGTGTTTTTTTTTTGTTGTTGTTGTTTTTTTGAGACAGCGTCTTCAAACAGGTTTTCTGTTTTTTGAGACAGCAGTATTTTAGGTTGGCCGTAAATTCACTATGTAGCCCAATCTGGTCTTAAACTCACAGCAATCTTCCTGCCTCAGCCTCCCAGGTGCTGGGATTACAGGTATGTGCCACTATGCCTAATGATTCCATTTCAGAGAGGGGTTTTAGCATCACAGATCTTGGTATCCATGGGGTGCCCTGGGGCCAATTTCTTCAAGATAACAGGGATAATTGTCCCCAAGAGCCCATGAGATGAGGGCTGGCTATGCAGACAGCACTGACAGAGCAGATTTCTTGTTGCAGAAAGCGCTGTCCTCCCAGGTCTTCAAAACCAGCAGGGTGAGTGCAGGTTCCTTAAACACTTGGGGGGCATCTCAGAGGGTTCCTTGGAGGGAGCAAGATGGTGTAGGCAAGGCTTTCAGAGTGGTACCTGAACACAGCAGGCTGTCAGTAAATGGTGCCTGTTATAAACACGCGTGTACATGTGCGTCACATGTGACCTCACCCTTCTGCTGCCTCTCAGGAGCAGGGAGGCACAGCTCAGGGGCGGCCACACTGGGAGCGGTTTGTGCTCAGGGCCCAGGGGAGGGACACAGGGCAGTGCCAGGCATGGCCCCAGGCAGAAGGAGCCAGAGGCCCCGGCAGGAAGCTTCATTCTGGCTGTGGCAGGAAAGGCTGGGCTGGGTGAGGCTCTCCGTGGCTTGGGCCTGGGGCTGCCTCCTCTGCTGTCCTTTGCTGGCCTTGGGAGGATTGGGGCAAGGGCAACTTCCTAGTGCCCTGCAGCTCTTCTTGGAACAACCTTCCCCGAGGACCCTCCCCAGCCTCGCCCTCCACCCCTGCTGCAGGACCCCACCCTGCAGGACCCCACCCTGCAGGATCCCACCCTGCTGCAGGACCCCACCCCTGCAGGACCCCACCCTGCTGCAGGACCCCACCCCTGCAGGACCCCACCCTGCTGCAGGACCCCACCCCTGCAGGACCCCACCCTGCTGTAGGACCCGACCCCTGCTGTGGGACCCCACCCTGCTGTGGGACCCAACCCTGCTGCAGGACCTGACCCCTGCTAGCCCTCAGCCCCCTGTGCTTAGCTGGGCTCCCAAACTTCCCTGTGGAGAGGCTCTGTCCTCTCTCAGTCCCGCATCACCAGGGGGCCACCTTCCGATGTCCTCACTGAGACAGGAGCCAGGCGTGGGGAAGTGGATCCCAGAGGAGCCACAGGGAGGGAAGCAGCTGCCCCTGCCCTGCGTCCTGTCTCTGTGGAGGGAGAGCCCGGCCTGTTGGAAGAGCATGGCTGCAGGAGTTGTGATTCCATGTGAGCACACGTGAGCTATGGTGTGGGAATGGATTTGGGGGAATGGGGAAATCTACAGACTCTGGATTCAGTGGACTCAAAAGGGGGTGGACAAACTCCAGAGCACCAAGGAGGAAAGATGAATGGGCCTGCTCTGTTTCCGGGCCACCATGAGCTCAGCACCTCTGTTCCCCATGCCCTTCTTCCTTGGTGCTCCTGCCTTGGGGCTGACCATGGACTGAGCCCCTCCACACACAAGCCAATTCACCCCCGTGTTGCGTCTCAGCGAGGGGGAAGCTGACACCCCTCAGACTGCAACTCTTATCCGTGGTCTGACCCACCCTCTACCCCTGCCAACCGTGTGTGCATTCATTTCTAGTTTATTGTTATTATCTCTACACGTCAGATAGAGAGATGGGAATTCAGAAATGTAAAGTAAATCACCCAGGTTCACAACCTGCAACTCCAGGTCCCTGCACCCCTGGAAGCCTCGCGCTTTCGTCTAAACTATAAACTGCGACAGATGGACCCAGAGGACCTTGGATGTGGCAGCTGGAATCAGAGATGCGAGCTGCTTTCCCTGCTGGTCTCAGCGCCTCCATCAGAGGATAGTGGGGACCGACTCCCAAAGTGGCACCCGGGCTGAGAGCCACTGTGTGAGCTGTAATTAATGGGGGTGCCAGCTGCCAGCTCACCAGAGAAACCCCAGCATCGTAAATCTGTCCCAGTTTCTCCTGAGAGCCTGATGGATGAAGAATTCAGCTTAAATATTTAACAGTCAGTAACTCAGGTACCCATCCGACTGTTTGCGAGTTGGCATGTTTATAAATGCAGGGGCTGGGCTTCCTTGCATTTCACGTGGAACTCGCTTGAGTGGAGGGGAAGAAACACTGTTCTGCGTGGCCAGAAGCCGGGGGTCAGTGGAAACGCCCCCAGTCTGGGTGCAGCTCCAATCTACTCGGCCTCTGCCCTGTGCTGCTATTTACAGCCTCACCTTACTGGGGTGACAGCGTGCTGGGCGTGGGGGAGGCCAGGGCCAGGAGTGGGACAGGATGCCGGATGGTGACACTTTCCGTGAGCTCTGCATGAGGGCGCGTGGTCTCCGCTGGAGCTCAGCCTCCTTTTCTTCCCTCCCTTCCTGTGGTTGCCCGGTGGAGCCATGTCCAGGTGCAGGTGGTCCGATGCCCTGGAAGCACTGAGGCCGCAGCAGCCCTCACGCGTGTGGTTCCATTTCACACACAGCCATGGGGGTGGAGCCCCTGCCCACCTCCTGATTCACTGAGCTTTGCTCTTCCCAGGGAGGGTCAGGCATCTGCTTGGGCCCTGGTGGATGATACTTCGGAGATGCTCAGGAAGTCACTACTCAGGGACACCAGAATAGATCCTGTGTACCTCCCTGTGGGGACAACCTCTGTCATCTGTGTCCTTCACCGTCAGTCACTTGGCCTTCTCAGAGTGGCGTGCAGGTGGCAGTGAACCTTCTGATGCTGTCGGGGCTCCATATCAGTGCTGGCCACAAGGTGATGGCCACCTCTTCTTCCCTCGCCCACATCCTGACTGAGTCTTCCCTGTGCACAGCTCAGGATCCCAAGGTTGCAAAGAGCTGCACCTTCTCCAGGGCAGTGGTGCTGATGATTCCAAGCAGAGGCCGCTCAAAGGCCTGCACAAAGACCCTGCTGTCCAGCTGAGGTGTCAGCCCACGCGGCCAGCTTTTCCTCTGGTGCCTTCCTCTGGGGGAGAAGGCTGCACCGCTAGGGCCTGGGCCTGTGTTCCTGGTGCCCCAAGAGCTCCTGTGTTTCTTTCTATGTGACAGGCCTGAGTCCACACATAGGGAAGAAATCATGATGCAGTGAGACGCTGAGAGGCAGGTCTAGGGCGGGCCACACCCCAGGACAGCTAGACAGGAGGCTGGAGGCAGCATCTGCGTTTCCTCCAGATTGAGCCATTTTCCGCACAAACAGCTTTCACAGTCACAGCCCAGCAGGTCCTCAGACCCAAATCGACTGTTGGGTCCGGGACACAGATCTGCAGGAGTGCTGGTGGCCCGGGGCCAGGATGGCTCTGATGCACCACAACCGTCACATGCCGGCAAAGTCCTGCTGTTCCCAACAGGACTAAACCCCACCCAGACTTTGTTCCAGGGAGAAACCATCAGCTGCCCTGTGAGGCTAGTGTTTGGGTGGCAGAAAAGGGAGAAGTCGGGAATACATCAGACAAGGGTGGTGAAGATGGCCAGCGAAGGGAAGGCTTCACTGCATATCTGAATATGCGTGAATCGTGTGGGAGCAGAACTTCTGATGTCTGTGGTGCGGTGACCTTGGGTGTCCAGAGCCTCAGCCAAACACTGCTGGCTCCAGAGTGGGGACTCCATGGACTGGCACCATGACAGGAACTCTTCACATTCTCCTGTTCCCCCATCGCAGGGCCTGTGTGGCGGCACTGGGATCTCAGCACACAGCATACAAACAGCACTTTAGATGGATGCCCTACCTGAGCCCCCCCGTTTAAACCTAAGGCCGAGCCACCTCGGCCTGGTGGAGGATGGGTTCCTGGCTGCCTGAGCCCCAACTGCCTGCCGGCCATGGGGAGAAAGAAGCCCGGCAGAGGGGACCACCTCCTGGCCCTCACCTTCCACCGAGCCACCGACGCGGAGCAGACCTCAGGCGGCGGCCCGGGAGGCCCTGGAGGCCCCTGAGGCCCCGGAGGCCCGGGAGGCTTCTCCACATTGCTTTTTCCCTGATCTGAGCCAAGGAGAGCATGGCTGCGATGGCCTTGCGGCTGACCTGGCTCTGAGGTCCAGGTTGGGGGACTCCAAGAGCCACGGTCACCTCCAGAGCCGGGATGGGAATGAGGTGTGTGTGCCTGGGAAGGGTGGGCTTGCATCTTGCTCGGCTGCTTTCCGCAGTAGAAGTGGTTGACGTCCCGATTTCCCCTCCAGAAAGCGCCAATGTGAGGCTGAAGTTTTTCTTTAGTTGGCGGAGAGCAGCTCTGCCTTCCTTTTCTCTTTTTAGTCATTTGCTTTTCATGTCATTGACATGTGCTCTCTTTAAGTTGTCTTACTATCATTTGGGGACCCATTCGGGGCTGTGGCTTCAAGGGCTCGCCCTGCGTGTCCTCCGGCACTTTCAGTTTCCTGTCTCTTACCCAGGTCCTTGTCCCGTTTTCTCCAACCTTAGGGCAGGGTGAGGACTTTTGCGTGACACGCAGTTGTCCCCTCTGCCTCAGCCTCGGTGTCTGGGTCATTGGTGAGTCTTCCATCCTGTCTCCAGGGTCTGCACAGTGCTTTTGTCACCACAGTCTTGTGGCACAACTTGAACTCCAGTGTTCTGATGCCACCGCCTTGCTCTGTTCCTGAACCTGCTGCTCTGGTGTCAGAACCGCCTGTCACAGCGTTCCCAGGGCTCTCCAGGGGGCAGAGAGCCCTGCCCGCCTTGCTTATGCATGCCCAGGTACCCATGCCCAGGGCCACCTCAGGGTGCTTAACTGGGTGTGCCCTCCTTGCCACTGGCTGCGTCCTTCTCCCAGTGCCCAGGGCCCCTCAGTCTCTTGGCCTGGAAAGCAGTTTCCTTCCCAGCTCCTTGTCCCGTCCCCCAGCCTCTGCAGTAGCAAGTGACTTCTTCAAGACACGGCCAGCAGGACACTGTGACAACGCCAGCAGGCATGTTCTCCTCTCCTGGCCACCACTGGGGTGCTGTGGCCACCTTGGTGAGCAATGTCAGAGTCGGCCCTCATGGAAGATGGCAAATAATTTTCTCAAAGTGCCCAGCAGTGAGTGGGGTGCCGGGGAGCCCAGTTCTCTCTGTGCCTTCAACGCAAATGCACTCACTGCCTTTTGGGCTCTGGGCACATACGGTGCAGGGGTCCAGGTGCACCCCAGTTTTAGGACTTTCATTTCCTCCTTGCCGAAACTGAGGTAACTACAGGTTAATAGGAGCTGCTACTCAGGACTGCGGTGGCGATTGCAGGAAACTCTGCCTGGTGGACCCCAAGCCCAGGCTGACAACCTGAAGAAATCTACCTCCCTGCTGCCTGGTGCCCCGGGGACCTTGCATGGCAGCACGAGGGTGCGCTGAGGAAATGCCAGGTGTCCCCTCTGGCACAGAGGAGCTGCTGTCACCTCCCTCCATCTGGTTGAGGCCACTGCCAACCCAGCATGTGGGGACCTGCTCCTCCAGTCCTGGCCACATGGGGAGGGAGAGGTGGCCACTAACACATGACCACTGTGGGAGCAGGGCTTTCTGGGGACCTTGCTCCCTCCTGGTCTGTTTTGTCTCCCCACCCCACCTCAGTGAGCTCGCGCCCGGCTCTTGAGTCAGGAGGACATAAATCTCCATCACGAATTTATTGCCATCATTATCAGCTCCTCGTGCTCAATGTGCAAGTAGTTAATTTTAAAATGAAGTGGGGCTGTTTTCATTAATACCCTGCGTTAATGACCTATCAGAACACGCGGAGGCAATTAATACCATGTGCTGCATGCTGAGCCGGTAGCTGTGCACAGGCCTGGCCGTGTCTGGGGGAAGAGGTTCTCGTCCTCCCTCTGTCCGGGCAGCTGGCGTGTCTAGGCACAAGCTAAATGGCCGCCAGCCCTTCACACGAATCCGAAAGGCTGTTCTGTGACACGTAAGTGACCCCGTCAGTGTGGCAGTGATGTGAGCCTGCGAGCGATGGAGCATTTCTGAGGATGACGCGTCACCTGTTGCCACAGCCTCTGGCTTCAAAGCCCGTGGGAGGCAGACGCCCTTCATCCTGAGGGTGCCGAACCCACGCTGCCCCCCGGCCTGGCAGCGGGTGGGCTAGAATTCTGACCTCTCAAAACCCTTAAAAAAGCAGGAGGTCTGGGCGAGAGAGCAGGGTGGGCACACGCTGGAGAGCACAGAGACTCAGGAGGCTGAGGCAGCAGGATCACAAGTCAGAGACCAGACTGGGAAAGTGCATTAAAAATCCAAACAGGGCTGGGATAGAGCGGCAGAGCGCTTGCTTGGTGGGAGCAAGGTCCCCGTTCAACCCCCAGTCCTGCAAAGCGCAAAGCGCAAAGCGAAAGCCCTCACCGAAAGGGCGTCCTAAGCAGGCGACATAGTGCCGCCTGTTAACTAACCCACAACTTCAGAGGCTGAGGTTGGAGGGTTGTAGCTGAGTCCAGTCTGGGCAGCATAGCCAAAGTCCTCAAAAAAATTCTAGAAAACCCCAGATTTTACCATGCTGGTGTAGGAGGGGTTGATTCACTGCCAGTGTGAAAGTGTTGCTCTCTGCAAGCGAGACCTCTGAGCTCCTGCAGAGAGTGCGATCTCCTCACCCAGGGTGGGGGTGGGGGGTGGGGTGGGGGGTGGGCACCAGGGCCCCAGCACTCGCCCTGCCATTCAGGTTCACCCGGCTGGTGGCTTTGGGCTGCCGCCGCCCTGGCTCGGGCAGGGGCAGGGGCACCTCGGCTCCCCGCCCACAGGGAGCAGCCCTATCTGAATTCTCTCCTGCCTGCCAGCACTGTTCACTCTCTTAGGAGGCAGGAAAGCAGCCCTCGCAGTACAAAAGTCTCCTCATTGCTTCCCCATCTCTTGTTTCAGTAACACTTCCACTGTGGCGGCAAAGCCAGCAGCTGGGGGGAGCAGGAAGCAGCACGCACTGCCCCTCCCGGCCCACGTCGCCCCGGACCTCAGGGCACCCCAGCCTGCAGTGCCTCTGCCTTGCCTACCATGTGCCCAGAAAGCAGCTATTCTGCCCACGACTGCTTGCCTCTCACATCCCCCTTAGGCCACCTGGGCCACTGTGTCTCAGGGATGCCGGGCCACAGTGACGGTGACACTGCTGGGCCTGGCCCACAATTGGGTGAGAGAGTTTGGGGATGACTCTGTCGGGGGTGCTGATTTTACTGTAAACGAAACAGTACTTGCTTGTGCGTGTCCACGTCCTCATCAGCTCCACTCCCCTGCTGTCCCCTGGGGTAGATTTTGGGACACCCCCAGTTACCCTGGTGCACTGATTCCCGCATGGACCCCTCAGTGTTTCCCGGGGGAAGTTCACTGGCATGCGATGTCCAAATCAAAGGACTGCGTGTTTTTAGGCTTGTGGCCTCACACTGGCCCCTGGTGTCCACTCTACTGTCTGCCAGCCTCGCACCCATCAGCCTTGGCCCCTGCGGACTCCCCACCTTCCAGGCCCCGCTCCCCACTGCCCAGCACCAGGGCTCCTTCTATGACTGCTGTGCCTCAGGGTGCTGTACCCCCAGGTCTCCTGTGAGCCTTCCAAAGCTGGGTTCTGCAGGGCCCTGGGGAGAGGTTGCTCCCAGGGGATCCAAGTTGGTTCTCCCCAGGGTGAGTTGTTTCTTTTCTGTCTACACCAGCATGTGCTGTCAGCCACCATTGAAGTCTGGGCTGAGGGCCACTTGAGACAGGATGTCCAGCCTCCGTGGTGTTCTGTTACACTGACAGAAAAGGAATGAACATGACATTCAGAAATGCATGTTTCTTGGGCCGGGCATGTAGCTCAGCAGCACAGCACCTGCCTGGCAAATGCGAGGTCCTGAGTTTGAGTCCCAGTACAAAAAAACAAAAAAAGAAGGTGTTTCTTGCATATTAAAAGAAAGCAGTTCCCTTAATTTTTTTATGGGATGGATGTCCCCCAGCCTCTCTTGTCTCCACCCAGATGCCCCAGAGGTGGCCCTCAGGGCCCCTCTGGACACGGCACTCAGAAGGACCAGGGTGTGACTCTACTGCAGTGCTTGGCACTGAGAGGCAAGGCTCCTCCGCCCCAGCTGGGCACCACCCTCTGCAGAAAGGCACACACCCAGGAGGGCTGCTGGGCCCTGGGGGCAGATTGGCAGGCACAGGGTGCAGAGAGTCTAGACCTGCAGTGTGTGCCGCACTGGCAACTGGAGGAAGCAGGGTAGGTCCTTGGGGGTGGTGGCCACTCCAGTCGCACCTGCACCCGGGCATGGCGGGGTGAGGCACAGAGCAGGACATTCCTCACCTCATCTCTATTCACTCCGAACCAGGAAGGAAGATGGCACCTTAGCCGTGGGCACCGACCTCTGCCTCTGTCCCTCAGGCTCCCGGGCTCTGTGTCACACCTGCCCTGTGTCTCCTGCCCATCCTTCAGCATTTGCGCCTGCTCTCCTGGATGCTGGCCCACTGCTGGCTATGTCACCCTTTGTCCAGGAGCTGTGGCCTGCAGGGAGGATGCAGAGGATGTCCCCTGGCATGGGCTAAGAGGGGAAGACAGGTGACTGAGAGGTGGAGACCCCCGAGGAGCAGGGAGGTCACAGCAGAGGACAGCACAGGGGCCACACGGTCCTTTGGCTCCGGGGTTCCACCTGGAGGACTGATTCCATGTAATGTCCACCTGTGTCCCCTTTGCCCTGGCCCCAGGCCTCAGACACTGGGACTATAGATCAACTTGTAGAGAACAGACACCCTAACAACATTGAGCTTGGCAGCCCAAGAATATGGTGTATTTTCTCCACTTTAGTTTCTTAGACTTTAATTTCTTTGATCAATGTTTTATAGGGTTCAGTGTACAGACACAGAATAGATCTTATTAGATTCAATGTTATGGTTTAGATCCAAACAGTTCCCCAAAGTCTCATGCATTTTGAAGTCATTCATTACTTACCAGTGGACCCATCCATCAAACAGTTCAGAGCTGACTGTGCTGTGTGTTGGGGCCTGGCTGGGCCATCCCTGGGGGTGTGGCCTGGAAAGGTGTGTTCTTGTCCCTGCATGCTTCCTTTGCTGCTTCCTGGTTCCATTGGATGAGCAGATTTCCTACACCATGTCCTTTCACCAGCGTTTCTACCTTGGAGCCAGTCAAGCATGAACTGAACTCACTGGAAAAAGAGCCAAACAAACCTCTCCTTTAAGGCAGGAGTACTGGGTGTTTTGTCTAAGCACTGATAATGTAATTGACACAGATATTCATATTGAGAGTAAGGTCTTTTCTGTTCTTGACCATGTGGTTCAGAAAACTTTGGAAATTGTTTGTAGGAGGAGTATGGAAAAGTTTGGAGAAGCTTCAGAATGCTTTAAGCAGAGCCTGGTAGATGATTCTGGTTAGAGCTCATGTTATGGTTTGTGTTTGGATGGTCCTCCAATGCCTCATGCAGTCATGGAGGTGGCTGAGTCTAGCATCTGTGATTGGTCTAGCACTGGGATTGGCAGTGTGAGTGCTGCACCCACCCAGGGATGGGTAGCTGACATACAATATAAGGGAGGGAAGGAGGCATGCTTGTCCCCTTTTGCCCTTTTACTCTTGCCACTTTTGGTATCTTCCATAGCTGCCATGAGTGGTTGCCCCTCAGCCTTACCACCTTGCCTTGGATACAGGTGAGTATGGGCTGAAACCTCCACAAGAGTAAACTGAATAAACCTTTCATCCTTTAGTTTTAAGTTTTGGGTATTTTGTCTCAGCAACAAGAGAAAAGTAACCAAGACAGACTCCATTGGCAAATAGACCAGTGAACATATGTGTTGCACTCTGGCAGAAAGTTTGTCTGCATTTTTCTCATGTCCTGAGACTGCATGAGACTGAAATTAAGGGCAGTGTACTAATTAATGTGGGAGAGAAAATTTCAAAGCAGCCCAGCATTCAGGTGCAGCATGGATACTGTTGGTTGCTTTTAGCCAGATGTACAGTGACAATCAGGAATAAAAAGCAGAAGTGCAAAGGCTGCAGTTTTATCAGAAAGGAAGTACCTGCAAATTTGTTGCAAAGGAGGGCATGGTTACTGAAAAGATTAGCTTTAAAAAGAAGTTAGTTACTTTGTATCAGGACAATAAGACTGAAAGCATGTTAGGAATTAACAACCCCCCCCTTAATTTGTAGACACAAGAGCATAAAGTTATAAACCACTGGTTTGAGAAGAGCGCTCCTGAAATGCCTGCTGGAGAAAGACTGCCTAGGAAACCGATTCCTTGGGATTCCGTTCACTCTGCTGAGTCGTTCAAGCTCTCTAGACTTCTGCAGTGGTGACCTAAAGGGTACTTTCTACTACTTGACCTGGCAGCAGACTTTGGTGTCATCAACAAGGTATAATAAGCATGTAGCATGCAAGAGTTGAGCAGTCATGAAGGCTTCCACTCCAATTTCAGAATAAGGCTTCTGAGATCAGGCAGTGTTTCCCTGAGAGGGCAGTGTGTGAAGCTGTGAGAGAGAAGTCCAAAGTGCAGTGGAGACCCCAGGAAGCTGGAGATGTCAGGAAAATGGAGCATCTGCTGAGGAAAGCTGCAGGCAGTGAGCAAAGCCACCCTAAGAGACAGACTCTGTGGCCTGCAATCAGCAAGGCCGTAGGGGCAGGACTTCCCAGGTCCTTTGGAGCTCACTTCTCATCACTGCTGTCCCTGGAAACTGCACATGGCGCTGCAGGATTTAATGTTTGGCTGGCTGGGTTTGAGGCTTCCTTTGGTTCAGTTGCTCTCTATTCTCCTATTCTTTCCTTTTGTTGTGGAAATGTCTATCCCATGCCGTTATCGCTAGAAGCGTTTAACTGAGGTTTGCAGCTAAGAGTTTGTCTTGAATTGCAGAGGAGACTTTGGACTTGGACATTTCAGCAGTGCTGGAACTGGTAAGACTTTGGTGACTCTCTGAAATGGACTAAATGCATTTTGTATAATGAGACAGATACTAACCTTTTGGGGCCAGGTGTGGAATGTTAAAGTTTAGATCTAAAGTGTCCCCCAAGTCTCATGTGTTTGGCAGTTGGTGAGCTTTTGGGGCCCAGTTCTCATTAGTAGGCTCATTGCTGATGTTATGTGCTGTTGGGGTGGGGCCTGGCTGAGGTGGTCACTGGCATTCTCTTCCCTGGCTTCTCCCTTCTCTTTCTGCTTTCTGCCATGGAATGGGCAGCAGTCCTCTGCCAGCCTTTCCATTCTGCGACTCTGCCTTGGAACCAGCTGACCATGGATTGAGCTCAGTGGAAGCTATGAACCAAATAAACCTCTCCTCCTCTCCTTGCTGGTGTCAGGCGTTTTGTCTTCAGTTGGGAAAGTGACTACTGTCCTGAGTGCATCGGGAGAGCTATGGTAAACAGTATTTTGTATATTCAGTTCTGGTTGTTCATTACTATTACATAGAAATGTAATGGATTTTTGTGTGTTAAACGTGTGCTGCCATTGTTTGAACATTGGCTGGGTTCTCTACCCTCTAATCAGTGGTGGTGAACCCACACATACATGCTGTGTTTCTCGTAAGGCAACAGATGTTAATATACGAGTTGTTCTTTCTGAACTAAAGCTTCAGTATATGTAGGTACTTTGTGATAAGAAAGTGGGTCTGGGGTTGCAGCCCTTGGAGGTGCTTAGGGTTAGATGAGGTCATGACACTGGGGTCTTCAGCAGACCCCTGTAGACTGGATGCACTTCCTGCTCTCCTTTATTAGTTCTAGGAACTTTTTGTGGATTCTTTGGATTTTCTTCAGAGACGAAGGTCTGCCTTGTGCAGAGAGACGGGTTTCTCTTCTCTCTCTAGGGTTGGGGACAGTGTCACTTTGAGCCACACTGGTATCTGAGGGAAAGTTAGATTTGGCTATTTACAATTCTTCACGGTATGTTCGTGTGTATTTTGACACTGAATTTTACTTTCTAGAATTTGCATTAAAGCTCTGTTCACCTTGCTCATGGGCTCTGAGCCTCTCAGAGTCGGAGCCTGAGGCGGGCGCTGCACGTGCTGCGCTCCAGCCACCCTCGGCCACTGCTGTGACTGGGAGCAGGGAGTGTCGGGCAGGCCGGTGATACTGCCGTCCACCCCGCGCCTGGCCCAGCTCACCTGGACTGAGCTGCTGCCCCCGTCGTCACCGGGAGACAGAAGTTTGGCTGCTGCTGTTTTTACAACCTCTGTGGAGACATACAAAGAAACCCTGGCCATGGCGCTGGGTTTCCATAGCAACTGTTGTCATCCTCTTAATGTTTTTACACAGCCGTTTCCAGGTACTCTGTGGTCCGTCCTCGCTGCCACAGGAAGGAGTGTGGGAGTCTCCCATCTCCCAAGAAGGGTCAGCGTTTGTGTCCGGGCTCAGGACTCGGGTCACTGCAGCTGGGTGTGGAGCGGCTCCTGGGCCCGTTGCTGGCGCTTTCGCAAGGCCCTGGGTTTGCTCCCCGGCACTGTTGATGAAAGGGCTTGGTGGGCACCTTGACCCGTGAGTCTAAATGCCTCGCTGTCTTGTGACAAGCGGCCCACCCGGCCGCTCTTGGGCACGCCCAGTTCACACGTCTGTCAGGTTCGGACTTGCCTGGGCCGCCTCCGCTTTCTCTCTGCAGCAGGGCCCCGGGTCACACCTGTTCCGGGCTCTTAGGTTGTCAGGGACACGGCTGTCCTCAGTCCTGCCTGGTGTCCCGAGTGGGCAGTGCCCGAGGCCCTGTGCTCTCAAGCCGCTGCCCTCCTGCTTAGCGTAGCCCCCCATGCCTCCCCCGAGTCCTCTCCGCCCTTTCCCTGGGCGGGGCAGGAAGGAGCCAGGCTCCTGCAGGGCCCATGACTTGGTGATGGTGGGTGGTGGTGTGGTGCCTGTGGGCTGACCACGGGGGCACTATTCCCACGTGGCAAGTGGGCTTGGGTCATGGCCCTCAGTTCATGCTCTGTCCATGGCCTCACAGCTGCTGCTTCTTTTGCAGGGGCCAATGGGGACAGAGGGCAGAGCAGTGCCATGGAGCAGAATCTCCTCTGAGCCTTAATTCATGGGCGGGCATTGCTCGGCCCCAGGTCACAGAGGGCGCAGGCTGATTTGTAGCCATGAAGCTTGGGGTTGGCCCTTGTTTTTGTAACAGATCTGGAAGAGGGAATATTATTTTTGGGTTTCCCGTCTAAGAAGCTAGGGGTGCCTCTGCTGTGCATTGCCATTTTTGGGAAATATTAATGTTTTCTGTTTCAAATCCAAGAAGCATGAGGGAAAGCTCCTATGTCATCACTTTGCTCTGTCCAGCCCCAGGGGGATGCAGTCAGGGTGCAGAGGAGGCCAAAGGAACCTCTGCAGAGCTGGGAGAGCACAAATCAGGTGTCGTTCTGTGATGCTGCCTAGGAGCAGAGCCCTGGCCAGCATGGCCAGGAGAGGACAGGGTTGCCCATTTGCTGAGGGGACTGCAGGGCAGGGCTTAGGCATAGCAGATGTGCCCACGCCAGGGGACCCCTGTGCTTGGGACAGAGGGGCACAGGCCTTGGCTGCAGAGAGGAGGCAGGATGCTCAGGTCCTGTGTCCTGGTGGGGCAGGCTCTGGTGCTGTCTCCCCCATGCCCTGGCCCTTAGATGCTGTCATTACTCTGTGCGTGGCCTCCCAAGGGCTCTGCCCCATGGGAGAGTCCTGTCCACTGGTGGTGAACACTGGGCTTCACAGCCCAGTCAGTGTGCGGTCAGTGCAAAGCCGCCGGGGGCTGTGTGCTGGACACTGCTGGACAGCGACTCTCAGCCCGCTGTCAGGCCTGGGCATTGGGGCAGGAGGTCTGCTGTGGTGGCCGTGTGAGGCTGGCTGTCCCTGGTGTCACTGCTGTCCTCATCCTTGAAGGCCCACGCTGTGCTGCTCCATCCCTCGTGTGCCCCGCTCTGTTTGAATACGTTTGCCCCAAGCTCAGTGCTGGCAGCGGAACCCCCAAATCATGAGCCGTTGGTGCCATGGGTGGAGCCTCTGAGGGGTCCACAGGGTCTTGAGGGTGGGAACCCTGTGCCGGCCCTGGGGGCTTGACAGGAAGCCAGGTGCCTGCCCTGTCCTGTCACCTGGTGACACGGCAGTGGCCTGCATCCTTGCCTATGTGGGGTCCCCAGCTCCCCAGCCTGCAGAGCCATGAACTGGAATAGCTGGTGTCATGTGAGGCTGGGGTTTCCAGGGCAGAAGAGACAGATCTCCACCCACAGTGGCACCAGGTCTCAGCGGCCCGTGGCCACTCTCTGCCCCTTTGCCAGCTTGTCCTGGGCTTCAGGGGACTGCGGCCTCACTTGGTGATGGTGCATGCTGTGCCTTTGTGGTTTCCTGTGGTCCAGGCCGAGGCAAAGAGTGCCACACTGCAGACTCGGGAGCACGCTCTGTCCCTGCTCTGTCCCCAGGAAACCTTGCACAAGGCGGAGTGGCATGGGAGTCCGGTCCTGCCCCTGCCCTTGCTTGGGCAGTGTCGGTTTGGCTGTTGAGAAAGCTGGGAGCAGGGGCAGAGTGGGCAGGTCACGTCGCTCTCAGCCCTGCTTTGTCCATGGCTTTGGGGTCAGGGCTCAGACCTGAGGGGGCCTTGGTACACCCCACCATTGCCATGGAGACAGCCTGCTGACTTGACCTCCAAGAGAGGAGCTGCTCCGACCCCATGGCTGCATGCTGGAACCCTCCAGAAACCCGTGGGGGAGAAGCGACCCAACCCTGCAGCATGGTGGCCAGGAAGATGCTGGCGCCAGGAGCTGGGCCACAGGGGAGACCCCCGGGTTGAGGCCTCCTCTCCAGCCCTAGCAGGTACGTGAAGCCCGGCTGGTGGCAGGTGTGAACTGGAGCTTTGCACGTCCCGCACAGGGGTCCTCATCTGTCTGAGGGTCGTGAGATGGGGCAGCAGCCGAGGCTGACTCAGACTAATGGGGGCACCCTCGAGTGGGGCGTGGATGTCAAGGGCACCGAGCAGCTCAGCATTTTGCACCCTGTGAGATGCTGGCTGGAGCATGAGGGCAGTGTGACCAGCTCTTCAGCGTGCTGCTGGGGGTCTCTGCACCAAATGTTCCAGGTGAGAAGCAAAGGTGATGCGGGGTACGTTTTGGAAGGGAAGTGGACAGATTCTCCAGCACCCGGGATCCCACTGCCTCCCGCGCCTGTGCTGGCAGGAGCCTGGCTCGCCCCGTCCTCTGCTCTCCGCCAGCCCCACCAAGCGGTCGGTCAGGAGTGTCCCGCTGCCCCCACTTGGGCCTGCTCCAGGTTCAGCAGAAAGTGCATGAGCTCCGGCCCCCTCCCCGCGTGGGAGGAGAGGACTCTGCTCATGTGTGGGTCAGGAGACCGAGACTTGGGGTGGGGCGACAGCTCACCAGATGTCACCCTGGCTCCCTGCTGCCAGGCTGGCTCCCTTTCACATCCTGTGGGTTCTCTTCTTTGAGATGCACCCAAAAGAGCAGCAGAAGGGACTATGTCCCCATTTTATAGATGGGGAAACTGAGGCTCCCAATGTTGCAGAACTTGTAAGATGAGAACTGAGGTTTAAACTCAAGTGTGTCTGGCCCAAGCCTCTGGATGTGTTTCTTATGCTGCTTCTTCCTGCTTGAGACAGTTGCTAGAGAAATCGCCCAGATCAGGCCTGAGATGAGGAGAGGAAGACCAAGGCCGTCCGAGCCACAGAGTAGCGCTGTGAGTTCATACCAGCATCCCTTCTTACTGGTTACGGCCGTCACAGCATTTGCCATATGACAGCAGGGGACAGTGGGGTTCCCGGCTGGCCCTGCCTCCTCCTTACAGGCTCCAGCACCCTGGTCTCCGCCCTGGGTTCTAGCATGTCACCCCTCTTTTCTTGGGCATCTGAACACCAGCCATGCAGTGTCCCTACCTGGACGCCGCCCCTCCCACCCCCAGACCTGAGAACCTGCTGTGTGTGCCTCCTCAGGTGCCGCACCCAAACAGTCCCTTCTGCTCCCCCAGCCTCAAGATGGTGGCAGAACCCTTCAGCCAATGTGGAGGGCACACTGGAGGCCGTGGGAAAACCTGGGGTACCCTGTTCCTGATCCTGGCGGGGCTCCACTGACACAATACATAACACACTCAGGGTAATGGGCACTTGGTGCAACAGCTTGGTCTGAAGTACCCCCAAGGCTCCCATGTCCAGGTTGGGCTTCTGGACGGGTACGGGATCATGGAGGCTTGATCTGCTGGACAGATGAACCCACCAAAGGAGCTCACAGCTGAGTGGGCCGTAGACCGTGAAGGCTGGAGGACAGATCACAGGGCATGACCTGGAAGGGCAGATCTTGTCCTAACCCCTCTCCTCTCTCTGCTTCCCAGCCACCATAATGTGAGCAGCTTCCCTCCCCAGCCCCTCAGCCACAGTGCTCCTGCCTTGGAGCCAGCTGACCATGGACTGAACCCTCTGGAACCATCAGCCAAAATAAACCTAATCACCCTGAAGGTGATTCATGCCAGCTTTCCTGTGCTGGAAGATCGCTGACACACAAGGTAAATGCTGTGGGCACCATGCCCTGTACTTTACCCAGTGGGTGACCCAACACTGCCCACGGGAACATGGGGAAGGACACCACACACTGGACCCCACCATAGGCCACCCAGGTGTGGATGGCTCCATCACTCAGCCACCCAGCACCATGCACAGTAAATGATGACGCTGTTCGCATAGCATTAGCAATTTTTTATTTTTCCTTTTTGTTGCATAGGAAATGCAGTACTTGCTTCCAGTAATTGTACTGTAATGTGAGAATGTGGTAGCACTAATGGCTGAATACAAGAGTTAAACTAATCCACACCAGCTCAAAAAACCTGTGATTTAGTTGAATAAGAATGGACGTCCACAGTGATTCTCAACCAATTACAAATTTTCACAGAGCACAGTAAACTAAAAGGGTAACTATGAAAGTCAACACGGCACCCTAGAGGCACGGGGGGCCCGGCTCATAACCACTGCTTTCAGACCAAGTTATTAACACGGGGCTGCTCAGTGTCATGAAGGGTGTTTGCCTGCTCCCTGCAATGGAAATGGAGGTTGAGGCACTGCATGGACAGCGTCTGTGCGTGTGAACTGTTCAGGGCAGGGGCTGAGGCGACAGCGGGAGGTGACCTGGGGCCCTTTGGACCCGGAGACCCACTGAGCTCCCTGCCAAGTCTGCTAGTGTCTTGTGCATGCAAGGCGAGCAGGGCAGAGGCGATCATGTGAGACCACGGTGAGAGAGCGGCTGTGTCACATCTGTACCCTATAGCCAGAGGCCCTGTGACTTCCACTGAGATGATAAAAAAGCCAAATTACTATTATTGCCAAGAGAAAACTACCATTTAAACCAGGATAACAGCCGGTAGGGGGCACACTTGTCATTTTGAGAAGGTGAACACAAAACACAGGCCTAGATTCCTGGATACCATGGCCCCGCAGGATCTGAGAGCTCAGTGCCCAGCTGGCAGCCCCGACAGTGCCCCAGGCTGACTCGAGCGCTTCTGCGTAGGCTCTGTGGTCACATGCATGGCACAGAGGGTGGGCAGCCACGCGGGCCCCATGCGCAGCCTGGGGTCCCCTAACCTGATTAACACAACCCTTTGGGGAATCCAAGGCAGATGGGTGCTGGCTTAGGGTTAAAAATATAGATTTAACTTGGGAAGGGAGCAGTTTCAAATTTAGCCCAAAAAAAGTGTATCTAAAAATTTCCATGTTAATAACAAGCTTTTGCTTATGAACCGGGCCGACTTTGTACAGTTTTACTGTTGAAGAACTATTGCAACTGTGCATGAAACCGAAGGCCACGCGATTCCTTAGTCGTTTTCTCCTTTCTCCTTAACACGACGAGGTCTTGTGTGAGCGGTCAAGCGCGGTACCTGGCCGGGTGCTGTCCTCCATGCAGATCCTTCCGGCAGCTCCTGAGGGCCGGGCACTGCCCCGCACCCGGGAAAGTTCTCAGAGTGGCTTCGTGGCAGAGTTCATGGAAGTCAAATGTAGTTTTGAGACAAAAATCTCACCAAGTATGGATTTCTGAAATCAAACACCTATGCTTGCCCCCTAGGAAAAAGAAAACAAAAACCAAAAACAAAACACAAGTAATACTGAATTTTAGTAAATGAATACCTCCAAAATACTGAAAACACTGGAAATCAAGAAGAGACAGAATTTTCATTCTCAGTGAAATACCTTTAAACCTAGCCGACAAGAACTGAGTCAGAAAGGAAGACTAACATAACGCCGAGTAATATCCACACAGTTCACTAAGCATATGGAGAGCATGCATTATATTGTACGGTTATTTTACATCGCCTATACCAGAGGTCCTGACCGACAGACAGCGAAGGCTACCGGTGTAGAAAAATCTTACTGCAGAAGAGCAATATAATACAGATTTCACAGGCACTACATTTTAATATATCAGGTATTATGCTGGTTTTCTTATAATTCTTTCTGTCCTAAAGCTGGCATTATAACAATGACCAAAAAGGCAAGGATTGAAGTAAACGGAAAGTAGATACCAAAGTCGATATAGTTTTCTTCAGATAGATTAGTGCATAGTTCTCATGCAGATAAACACTGCTATGCATTTACACTGTTGGAAAGCAAAGTGAATTGAGCCCAAGTTGTCACATCTGTGTAAATCATTTTGTCAGCCTGTAATAGCACCATGTAATGGATTTGCATTAAACATTAGATTGATTTCAGAACTGGTGACACAGTATTCACTACAGTTAAGTGCTATGGGATAGCTTCAATGGTACCTGCTATATATCAAAGCAATTTTCATCCCACTGCATTCCTTATTGGGAAAAATAAAAGGGAAACATCTGCGATGCTAATGAGAAGGGTGCACAGCCTCAGACGGGGAGGCGGGGGGGGGGGTCTGCAGGCAGACCCAGGGGGCCTGGAGTGGCGGGAGGCACCCTGGAGCTGCACCCACACCACTGCCTGTCTTGTCTGACTGCCCTACAGAGGCCTGCAACCAATACCCAGGAAGAAAGGAAAAGAAAGAGACGACAGCCAGCGAGGGACAGAGACACACCAGAGGACAGGGTGGGGCCACTGATGGCGCCCTCGGTGCTTCCCCACCAGCGTCCCAGGGAAAGTCTTGATTTTACTCGGGTCTCATAAATGCTTTCGGGTGCGGTCACCGCAGAACCTAAAGGGCGGGATGGGTGAGGCGGGTGAGTGTGGCTGACACTGACACTGGGTGGCCAGGCTCCAGGTTCGAGTCTTTCACGCCTGACGGGAGTGGGTGGGGACTGCAGGCTCGGACCCCGAGGCTCAGAGCCTGCGGGTGGCATGGAGCCTGCCGTGCGGCCAGGTGGGCAGAGCTGCCAGTGGGTGAAGAGCTGGCATGCAGGGGTGAGGGACGGAAACCTGGGGGGAAAGGCCGAGGAGGGCAGGCGAGGATGGAGGAGTTAGTGCTGTGCCTCTGACCTCCTTTGCCAAAGAAAAAACTGGGCACCCGGGAGGGAGGGCCCTGCCGCCCGCAGCACCGCCGTCTGACTCTGATGGGCTGACCCAGCGTCAGGGCCGGCCTCCCTCCAGGCCACCCTGCTCTGCTCTGTCTGTCTGTCTACACTGGCTCTGAGCTTAGACAGCGAGCATGCTCGGGGGCGGGCGCTGCTTCTTCCCTGCTGATCACGACCCACTACGGTTTCCTGCTGCTTTCAGGGCGATGAAACGTGAAAGGAAAGGTAACCCAGTGTCGCATCCTTCACCTGTCCGTCCTCACCCTAGACTGCCTCCCTCGTGTTTTAAAGCCTTTGAAACATTTTTTCTTGAAAATCTGTTCAGAGATCCCTAATTTTAGCTTCATCAAACTTAATACAACAAAATACCTTCAAAAATACAACACACCTGTAACGTCCATTTACAATGGTTTCTCAGTAGACCTACGCTTCTCAAGCATAGGCATATGCTATACCATTGAGGGAAGAAGAACTGCATTTAAATACTTACAAAAAAGGAAACAGGAAAGTTTTAAACTTAAATCCAGTTCCCACAGGGGAGAAAAAGGAAGAAAAGCAATTCTATGAATGCTGTCTTTATAATGAACAATCAGAAATTTCACTAGGCTAATTTGACAGAAATTTTTCCTCATTTAAACAACATTACAAAAGTCCTGCATTATAAAATAGGGTAGAATAAATCAGTGTAATCAATAAAACTATACAACAATACAAATTACATATCTTCTCCGTGGGCAGTTTACCCTCTTTGCAGTCATGACTACACATGCTCACTAAAAACAACTAAAACTGCCCAAACTATTGCTTTGTTTGTTTTGTTTAAAAAAGGGTGCAATTTTATTGTATATACAACCAATTTCCTGGTAATACCTTGGCTTATTGCAAGGTTCTGACAAAATGTTTGTCTAGGCTTTTTTCCCTTCACTGTGAAGCACTGAAAGCTGCTATGTTTTTTTTTTTTCTTTCTTTCCTTTTTTTCTTTTTTTTTTTCTTTTAGTGCACATATGTCATAATAAAGTAATGCCCAGCTAGGTGCTATCGGGGAAGGCAACGTGTATGCTGGCTACAGGAAGTGACACCGTACGCTGACAATCACACCATACCACAGCGCCAAACGACTATTCACCACTTACCAGACACATAGGAAAATCCAAAATGTTTTATTTTATTATTTTTCCTTAAATAGAGATAACCAGTAAACAATTTTCAGAACTTGGAAGTTTAAAAACGTGCATATAAAAATGGGCATTATATACTTCTTACTGAGTGTGGATTGACTGCAGTCTGCCAAGAAAAATGGGGCGTGGGCGCTGAAGAAAAGGGGGCATCTTTTTAAGGCTTGCTTGTGAAGAAGAGTCGTGAGAACGAAATTGCTTGAAGCAGGGTCAGCTTAGTGCTTCACAGTCTGACTGCTCTCTCAGACCAGCCCTTCCCGCGCGTGCATCAAACTCACAGAAAAGTACAAAGACGAACACACCTACCACACTGCCTCAAGTGCAGCACTGACTTTGGTCAAATTAAAAAGAATAAAAGAAAAGTTAATCATCGCTAAGCTTCTCTACAAGATATAAGCAGGTATTGCATATTTTCATACATCTGGGGGAAAATAAAGGAAGACTCCAAATAAATTGTAAAATGCAGCAACATCCAAAACACTGATATTCTAGGCCTGTACAGATCTCAGAATAGCACTGCCGCTGAGCACACAGGACAATAACGACTACTCCTACCTGCGAACAGCTAGCTGTCTACTTAGTTTAGGTGTTGAAACCGACAATGGCTGACATAAAAGTCACATTTACAAAAAGTGTCTCCAAATGCTTGACGAGGGAAAACCCCTTTCAATAGAGGCGCATGTGCAACAATTCCACAAATAATTGCTATCCAGGGCAAGGCACATTGATATGGAATTTTTGTTTTCGTGCAAATTAAGGAAAAAAAACAAAACAAAACAACATTGTTTTGGGAGAGAAAGATGAGGAGCAAAGTGACTTCCCAAGAATTTCAGTTACTTGATTGTGTAGGACAGTAGTGGGCCCTTCTGAAGGGCTGGAAACGTAGTTTAAAGGCAAGCGCCTAGGGGAGGGTACACTATGGTGCCGTCACGCACTCTACTTAGCCTACGTTAACTATATAAAATTAGTCACTAACACTAGAACATGCAGACTCCTCGGGCGGCGCAGCACGCATGGCCGGCCGCTGCCAGGACGCGATATATGTATAGCATAGGGAACCTTCTCCAAGCTGCACGGGAAGCAAGGGGCGCTTCGCTGTCTGGTAGAAAAATCACTTGCATTTTTTTTTGTTTCTGTTTTTTCTGTTTTTTTGTTTTTTTACATAAGATACAGGACATTTGGGGGTGCAAACTTTTTTTTTGTTATTCCCTAATGAGTACCCTAGATCTGAGTGGGCACCAGCATTTGTGTCAGTATTGGTTTCTTCATCATCATCATCATCATCATCATCATCATCATCATTTTCCCATAGCCTGGTTCAGGGACACAAAGGCCTTTAAAATTCTGGCCGATCTCTGGTAGAATGAGGTGTCTGATAACTGATAAATCCTATGTTGCCAGATACATGTAAAAATTTTCAGAATTGGCATAATTCATGATAGTGATGTCTAGCTTATAAAATTAACAGATACCAGGATTTCATTTTAGTTATGTGCTTTGATAACAGAAAATAATTAATTAGCATTTAATGTAGTTAACATATTGTGGTAAAAGCACCATTAGATTTGTTTTTTGTTTTTTTTTTTAAATTTTCCTTAAGTTTTTAAAGGGATACAAGTTTAACAATAAAAAACATAAAAAGCAAAAATAGCTCCCCTTTTTCTTGCAAGGCTGTTTTTTACCCCAATAATTTAGAGTCCTGGGGTGGAAGGACTTGAAAAACAAAAATAGAATTTTCGACAATCTCTATCTTACAAAGATACTCAGCTCTCCCATGAAATTGCACTTCACTCAATTCAGAATTCGATTGTTTTGATCGTTTCCTGTCAGTTTCTATCAAAACAGACCATCTTCCCCATTTCCAAGTGAATTTTGTGTCATTGCTGAAATTGTTGAAAAACGTTGTTCTTTTTTTAAATGTAAGTGCAGCATCTCAAAACTTTCTGAAAACTGAATAGCAGTAGCGTTTGCCACTTTCAGACTTGCTCTGTCCTTGCGGGCCATGGTATGGGCTTAACTGCGGACGGCCGAACCAAACCAAACTGAAAGAAAACAGAAACGGAACACAACCGCATTCTCCTTCACCAATATGCTACAGAAACACTGCCCTCTGACCGTCCTGTAGGTACGGATGGCGGATCTCAGCTACTGTGAAGGGTTTCGGGCTCTGTCGCCTCCCCTTGCTCAGGGAGGCCACGCCTGCTTGGGGCAATTCATGGAATACTGCGAAACGGCGGGCTGGAGCGGGGAGGCGCTGCTGCGGGGCCGAGAGCAAGGCCGTACGCCGCCAGCCACAGCGCCTAAGCTCGTGCCCTGCGAACACGTCACATGCCACAATGCCCAGCCATTTCCAGCACCATATGAGAGATTACGACAGTCCCTAAAGTATTTTTAAAAATCCCGAGAGGTTATGGCCTTTGCTGTTGGACCATATGCTTGCGGTTTCTGTGTACAGGTGGATCTGAGTCGGTGTCCTCTCCCCTTCCGCTGACAGTGAAGTAGTAGCCGCTCAGGGCTGAGGTTGCGTCCGTTACAGAGTTGAGAAGGGGTCCGGTGGTCTGTCTGGTGGGTGGTGGGATGCTGTGACTTTTATCCCAGGTACCAGGACTGCAAGACAAACGGGAAGCGTGGTTAGACGTGAGGACAAGGCCCCGAGCTCTATCCTCAGCACCGCTGCAAAAGCTGGCAGACTTAGGAAAGCAGCCATGCATTTCAGAAGCTGGCCCTGCAGCTGTGGGGACCCGGTGGACAAAGCAGAGGGACGATGATGACAAGGGCTGCCGGGCACTGCCGCTGTCCCGAGTGTGCTGCGTGTGGAGATGCACACCTGGGAGCAGCTGGCTCGCTGCCAGCCCTGGCTAGGCGCCTGGGCCCCTCTTCCCTTCCCCAGGGGAGCTGAGGCCGTCCCGGTTACTTCGGCGGGTTCCCTGGCATCCCCAGGCACGAGGAGAACCTGCTGATCACGATACTGTGGCAAACAACTGAAAGAGGTGGCCAGTGGCCCTGTGGGGGCCAGCGCCAGTCCAGGGGAGCAGAGCTGTGGAGCCCCCAACCCAGGTGACTCCAGCAGTCAGCCCACATCCCTGTTCAGCTCAGTCTCTGAAGTACTGTTTCCCAACATGGTGCAGCAGCCAGCCTTCCCATCAGGCACCCAGCGTCTGCAGGCCTGGCCACCTCCTCCTCTCAGCAGTGCCTAGGCAGGTGCTGGCCTGGACACCGGCAGTCTCACACTGCTGCTTCTGCTGGCCTCTCTTTGTAAGCAAAGAAACAGAGCCAGGTAAACAAGGTGTCCACACATGGGTGAGCACCAGGTTTCCCAAGTGAAACTGAAGTGCGCCGCTTTTGCCAGCTCTGTGCTAGCTTCCTACAGGCTGACAACCATTGCATTTACTGTCAGTCAGGGGACAACAGCTCCTCCAGAGCCTGTGCCTTGGGACTCTCTGAGCCACTGTGTCAGGAAAGGTGCAACCTGCTCGACCCTGTGAGGGGGCTGCGTGCCCTTGTCCCTGAGATTCAGTCAGGAAGTAAGAGTGGTTTGATCCGGGATGACAGCTGGGGATGGCTCCGGGGTGGGGTGGGCGCCCCTAGCCCCACCCCTGCTTTCCAGGGGAGTTAAAATCCCTCACTGAGCCTAGAAGCCGCCCCTCCTGAGGCTTTCCAGCTGTTCTCTACCCTCCAGAGGAAATCATCCTGGCTGTGGCCGAGGGACTCTGGCAAGGCCCAGAGAGTTGGTGGCCGCACAGTCCCGAGTGGGTCTGCACTTGGGACACTGGCTGCCCTGGCCCCAGGAGCAGCGTGTCAGGCGGTCTGCAGCGCCTGTCTGGGGCAGCTGCCATCAACTTCCTGAAGGCGGCAAGTCCGGGACTTCCTGCTAAGGGGCCCAGGTTGGACAACCAGCTCAGGGAGTCGGCAGGGGGAGCAGTTCTCCACACCACCGCGTCTGGACCAGACCTTAGGGCACCGGGAAAATCTGCAGTGCCTCTGCACTTCTCTTAAAAAGCAAAGCAAGAGGAAAAAAGTTTGTTCACACATCTTACTATTCAGCATGTGCCTTGCCGACAAGGTTACCGGAGCAGCTCTGTAATCCTTCACTGAAATAGGCTTTATTGATTGCTCTGGTCTATTGTTCCCTTTTCAAGTCCCCCAAGTTCAAGTTCATCCTGGTGTTACATCATGTCTGGTTGCTACGAGCAACCAGACAGACCCAGACGTGACTATCATTAGCAAGAAACCCTCACTCTCCTCCCACCAGCCTTCCAGTGGTTCTGACGTAGCAGCCCCACTGCAAACACACTGAAGTATTTATTCTGCCTAATTTATGACTTACAGAGCAAGTGGGACCCCCACTCCAAAAACCAACACTGTTGTGCATGTAATTAATCTGTCTTTCCCTGGCACTTGGGAAAGTTAGACAAAGGACTAATTATTGTGTTTCACCCTGCACACTTTCCTTTTGGGGGGTGCAGATTTGCATGGGAAAGAAAACTGTGGGGCCCAGCCGGGGCCCTCCCGTCTTCCTTCTGCCCCCCTGACATTTCATGAAATACTTTAGCTGCTTAGGGGAATTAGAAAAAAAAAAAAAGCAATGTGAATGTTACTCCTTTGGAGTTGGTATTCAGCAACACAAATCAACTCATGACATGTTTAAATTTAAATGCTAACCACACACTCTCAGAGTTGCTTTAAAGGTTAGTTTTTAATCAATAGAAGTTGCTGACTCTGGGGTTTTGAGCTGCGTACTGCAACTCTTGGGCTTTTGTCTTGGCTGAGGCTTGCGAACTTTCTTTCCTCGAGATGGTTTCAGTGGTGATGTGCGGACACAGGGGTCCATTGTGCTCTGAGCAGCAACATGTCAACAGAGGCAGCATCACTGGGACTCCCAAGGCAGGGTTGGGGGTCTTTATTAACCCCTGAAAACCTTTAATTAACCCTTTTAGGCCCTGACTCAAATCCATTCTTCCACTTTTTCTCTCTTGCAATTTGACCGTTAGCACTTATTTCAACACCACACTAATCTTCATGACAATTAACCCAAGTACTTGACCAGGACTTTCCACGAGGGGACGTCAGTCAGGGAACGGCAGGCAGGGAGGAATTTTTCCCCTTGAATGAGGCTGCTTTGACTCAGTCAGCTGTGGAGGTAGCCGGATGTCGGTTCTAATGGAACCACGACACCGCGTGGCCCGATGGTTTTAGCACGGTCTGCAGCTGGCCCTCCGGAGCCCGCAGCCAGCGTGGTTAGTCGCGAGCTGTGGCCACTGCTCACAGGGCCACTGAGTGACCACACTGAGAAAGCCCATTTCTCACTTTGTCTGTCATGCAAGTGGTGCAATTTCAAACATTCCCTGAAGAGTGAGTCTGCGTATTTCCTTCCTAGGCCGCACCAGAGGAACAGCAGGGAAACAGAGACCCGTTAACTGCTGAGGTGGAACAGCAAATCACTGGGAAAATACTGACACGAGGAACACAGCTCATTTATGGATGGTCAAAAAATCGCCCTCAGACAGTTGTTGACAGCGGCTTGGGTTTCACAGGGTCCTGCCTTCCCCAGCACCCCTCATTCGGCCCTGCTGTAGCCAGAGGCCCACAATGCAGCCTCTGTCCTTGTCCGCAGGAGTCGCAATATTACAGTGCCGTATCTGGCCACGCGATCTCGATACATTTGCATTAAGGAAGTAAACACGGCTTTGATCTGTCTTTCTGCAGTATGCTGCCCTTCCCCTCCAGGCCTCTCCCGCCGGCTGGGTACAATTAGCTCCAGCGGAGGTCTGGGGGGAGGGGCTGCGAGAGAGGGGTGGGGTGTCCTCCCAGCCAGCGTTCAAGGTGAAACATCAAAAGGCATCTGCAGCCCAGGACCAGAGCTCTGCTTCCCGGCTCTCACGCGGAGGAAGAAGTAATCTCATCAGGTCGGAAAGTGCTGAGTAAGGGCTTAATAAAGCGGCCTGCAGATGTGGCGTCTCCCAGGCCCTCACCTCATGTAATGCAAAACAGCCCACTGCCGAGCTGCGAATAAAACTTCATTTAGCCATTGCTGCCCACTTCTTCCCCTCTGCACTTCCCGCTCCTCGGCTGACAGCCCCACGAAGGGTGGCCTTCCTTTCAGCCAGGACTCGGGTCCGCACAGTCCTCAGGTTCCGAACGGAACTGAGGAGGAAGCCGGGGAGGTGTGAGCACCCGGGGGGGTACCGCATGAGTGCTCACTGAGAGCTGACCAGGAGTGGAGCTATATCCCAAGACGTGGGCAGCAAGTTCCCCAGGACACCTGCTGGGCGTGGCCTCTCAGCATCACCAGGAGGCTGGGTGCACACTGCTTCACCCAGGAGAGTTGTGTCCACACAAAGGTGGTGCCAGGGAGGGTAGGAGAGGCTGATGGCAGAAACTACTCTTCAAGTGAAAAAATTAAGTGAAGGCCACAGGGCAGTGGCCTGGACTGGGCACAGCAGGTGGGTCGTGTGAGGCCATCAGCAGGGACGCAGAGGGGTGCAGGGCCCAGCGCCCCACTGGCCCCTCAATAACACAGAGGCCAGACCTGCTGGGCTGTGGTCAGCATGGCCAGAGATGGAGATGCTGCCTGTGCTAGCCTCACAGCTCAGCCAGGAGGTGTGACTTCCTGCCATTGGGTGAACTACACCCACCTTTCAGGGCAAATGAGTTGCTTTGGCAGAGCCAGCCTGCTCCTGAGGTGCTGTCCCTGCTCCAGGGCAGGGAAGCCTCTCAGTGGGCTCTGCCTGGAGCCTCCCCTGCTGTGCCAGCTGGGCGCCTGTGTGCTGGATGCAGTGACAACGGAGGGCCTGGGGCCCTCCTGCCCTCAGGGAGCTTCTGCCAGCAGACTTCCTGGCCTTCCCATGCAGGCACCTGCGCTCTTACCCAGGACATCCAGGTCGCTGTGGCAGCAGGGGGCGGGGCTGAGCACCACGGGTGACTTCCCGTGTGTGTGTATGTGTGGGGGGCTGGCTGGTGAAGCACAGGTGTCAGCTGTTGGCACTGCCAGTCTTGGGCTTTGATCTCCAATCTTTTTCTGTCTGGCTGTATTTTGTTAATTAAAGAAAAGTCTGTTTTCAATAACTCTGAGCTGAGACCTGTTCACTGTACAGGAAACCATTAAAATGTTAACGGGTCAGACACAGCTGCTCACCTCAGTGGCTGTCCCCTCCACCAGGACTGGCACAGAGTGGCTCCTGCTCAGCCTGGCCAACTCTTGCTGGTCCTTGGTTGCCCCAAGGGCTGAGTCTCGGGACTCTGCCTGCATCAGAGCCTGAGCTTCAGCCATCTGCTTCTTCCCAAGAAGCCACCTGCCTCTGGGGCACCTGGGTTCCAGCCCGTGGCCAGCAGACATGATGCTGAGCAAACCCTGAGGGAGGAGGAACAGGTCGCACGCAGCTTTCTGGAGCCCAGGGCCAGGCCAGGCACCTGCGACGCCCCCTGATGATGGGCGAGGTCCCCGGCAGACACAGGATCCCTTGGTTGCCCAGCGCTGCCCACAGCATCCCTATCCAGCCCAGCTGGACCTGCCACCTCAGGAGCATGTGTGCTGGCTTGGGAACATGGACTGTGGCCTGCTCACTGTGAGCCCAGTGCAGTGGCCAAACCACCAGTCTCTGGAGAGTGGTTGGCTGCTTCCAGCCAAGACCTCGCTTTGGTTCAAACCTCAAGACAGGAAAACACTCATTTTTTTTTATCCAGCAAGGCATCCAGTCCTCCAAACCTCGGAGTGCACACAAGCCAGCCCTGCAGACCTGGTTCCAAGTGGGAACCTCTCCACAGCTCGGGCCTGCCACTCACACCCAGGGCAGGGCTCCCTGGGCCTCCTCAGGGTGTCCATCAGGCAGTCCCGTGCTGCAGCCAGACTTCGGGGCTCGAAAGTGCACCCTGGCCCACACCTCTGCCTAGAGACTCAGCAGAGGCTGCAAATATGGCCCTGAACCAGGACTTTAGGTCCACAGGACCAGAACATGACCACCCACAGCACTGGGTGCTCGACAGAAGTTCCAACAACTTAGCTAGCACCTGAGTCTGTTTTTAGCTCCAGGAAGAAGAAGCAACAGCTCTGCCCATCTCGGGAGGAAATGTGACCCTGGCCAGGTTGCTTGGAGAACCAGGGAGCCAGGCGGATGTGGACAGCCTAGGGCCACAGGGTGAGGGAGCCGGCCTGGCTTCCTCGCAAAGACCTGGCTCCCCAAGGCGTTTCCTCTCATTTAAAGATAATTTCTTAGTTAAAAGTAGCAGCTGTACCAGCCCCTTTTCCCAGTTGCAAGAGAAAGTTCCTGAGAAAATAAAAATCTGTCTTTAATTGCAGTCTCAGAATTGGAGCAGCGACCCAGAGAACACAAAGGGGACCAGCTCAGGTTTGTGAGGGCCTCTTGCCTCTGCTTGCAAGGCTGAACTCCGCGCCTGGCGCTGGGAAAGGGAGGCCGTCGGGCGGGTGTGTCGGGTGAGGCAGAGGGCAGGAACAATCCTATTTTGGTTTTTGTTAGCGAATGGCATACTACATAGATCAGAGACTTCTTATAAAATACAAACCCCCACTGTACACAAAGCACAGGAAAATGTGAGGGGAAAAAGGGAAAAACTAAAAGCAGCTTAGGGTGTGTTAACGCTGCCATTCTGTCAGCTTAAAGAGTATTTTATGCTTGATCAACAGCTCTTTTTTATTGTGCTTTTCTTTCATTCATTCAGGACATCAAAGCCAGGCGCCACCAGCATACCTGCCTTCTGGAGCCGTGGAGGAGGGGCTCTAATGAAGCCAGCTCTGGGAGTGAGACCCCCGTGGACACGGCAGTTCAAAGGGAATATTTCAACAATGATTACATTTTGTAAATCTTTTTATGAAAGAGACAGCTTATTTCCTGCTTTTTCATGAAAAATAGATTCTGTCCATTAAAGGGAGCCTGCGCCACGGAAGCTGCCCAAGATCTGAGGTGCAGCCTGGAGATTAAGGGGCCACCGTCCAGCGCCGGTCCCAGGCTGGGGTGATCCCAGCGGATGTGCTGGGCGGGGCTGCACAAGCCTGGCCTCGAACCCGAACCCCTCGTTTGTGGTTTGTTCTGTTTTGACTCCATCAAAGCCAGCGACTGTCAGGAGGCATCACTCTGTCGCACAAGAGCTCGAGGGAAGATGCGCTTTACAGACCTGCGATGGGACAAGCTCTTTTCCGTGTGGGAAACCGGCCCTAAAAGGCTGGCTGTGCTTTCACACAGAAAGCTGCTGTCTTGGGGCCTGGTGTCTGCCCCCAGGGCAAACGCAGGGGAGGGGCCCAGCCCTTTGTAAGTTTGGATTTTCACATTAAAATACTCTTTTGCTGACAGGGAGAGAGTTGTGGAGAATAGAGAAGGAAGGAGTATGATTTCCTGGGGAGCTATGAAATGAAAAAAATGTATGTTTTCTACACATCGGATTCCAAATTTAATTAAATGCTTGTTGCCTAACAAGTGCAGACAGTCACACTTGGGGCCAGCCCTGCGGTGGCCTGGGAGGGGCTTTCTGTTTAAAGACAGAGGCGTGGGAGTGAGGCCAGCGCAGCAGAGCGAGGCCGCCCCTGACCGTGCCGTCCTGCCAGGCCTCCTGCCCGCGCCTCCAACCAGGCTCAGCTCTGGCAAACCCCTCCCGAGGCCTTGCTGTCTCCAGGTAGATGGAGTTTGGGAAGGAAAAGGGCGCTGCAGTGGACAGTCCACTTGCTCCCCAGTTCTGCCAGAGTTGCCACTCCAGGAACGAGTTCCCCTCCAACTTCGGCCCACACGCCCGCGCCTTGGATGCTGCCTCCTGGGGGCTGTTCCTCTGCACAGGCCCTTCCTCCTCGACACCTGCAGCTGAGCCCCATGGGAGAGGGAACAGGGACAGGCCCTGTCCACACTCACAGGAGAAGGCAACGGGGACAGAGGTGCCACAGAGAGCCGGGAGCTGGGTGCAGAGGCAGGGCCTGGACAGCACGCATAGGACGTGGCATCCCAGCATCCAGCTCCAGGCACGCAGATACGGCGCTGGGGCCGACCCGACACAAACACCCCCAGTTTCAGGTCAACAACTCCCACCCCTCAGCCGTGGTGTGCAGAGATCTAGGCCTCCACCTCTCTCTTGCCAGGGATGCTGCCTCTCGGGTCCCTTGGGACAGGAGTCTCTTCTGGGACATGGCACGGGAAGAGGGTAACTGTTTGTACCCTCACAAGGTCAGCATAACCTTGATCACAGAACGAATCAGGTCATGGCCTCAGAGACCTACACCTGGGTCCTGGGACACGGTTAGAACTCGATGAGGGTGGAAATGAAAACAGCATATGGCCTTGACCTCTTGGCCTACAATGTAAACGGCTTCCAGGAGGCTGATGTGACAGGAGGGTGCAGAGTTGCCTAGAAACAGATCAGTTTCCCCAGCACCTCCCCAGTCCCTGAGCAGGGACAGTGCCAGCCACCACCCACTCCCGGGTGCATGGTCCCATTTAGGGTTTTATGGCAACCGAACTTGTCTTTGTTGCAACGTGACTGGCAAAACAAACCCACATAAGGAATGCTGCAGTTTCAAATGACAGTATTTTTAAATGCTGAAACAGCAAATACTTCTCTATGTTCAGATTTATTTCCTCCTAAATTTGTAGATTTACAATCAAGCAACATTCAGTACCACGATTAGATTCTCTCCAGGTATTTCCCGAGGAGGGCAGTGGTGCTCTCTGTAGCTGGTACCGGCAGGGCGAGAGTCCCACGACTGCCCTGAGGGCCACACCAGGGACGGGACATGTATGTGACACGTGTCACTGGAACAGTAACTTGGACTCCAGGTCAGATAGAGGACACAGCATTGGAATGCAGCAAACTTAACTCATTTTTACCTTTTTTAGTGATGACTTTCGAGGGAGGTGGAGATTCCACAAGCAAAGATCATGCATGGAAGACTGATTCAAGAACAGGTTTTATACAACTAAGTTTGTAAAGAGAAAAGCTCTCAGTCGGATTCTGGATCAATTCCATGTGGTGGCCCTCCGTCCCTCTGTTAGGAACCAGCGCAGAGCCCATGCGTGCACACACCCGTGTGCACACACACATGTGCAGTGTGCTAGGCCGCAGCAGTCACACTATGACCGTCTCGCAGTTGTGTGATGGTTATGTGTCTAAAAACTCTCTCATTTCTGAGACCACTGTTTATTTTGCAAGTACAAGTGATGTGGCCAGCCAGCCCTGACCCGAAATCTCAGGTATCCCTCAGGCTTGCCAGCTCTTACTGTTCTAGAAGATAGTTCAAGCGAAGAACACCTTGAGATATTCTTTTTGTGAGAGCAGTGAATAATCCGAGCTAAAACATGACTTCCTGTCTGACAATGCCAGCCTCTCTGCACTGTTCGCTAGGAACTGGTGCATGAGTTCCCGTTCAGGTTTAAAGCACATCACTGCTGGAGCTCACTGGAACCTCATTTCCAGGAGGTCCTGCTGGACTCTGCTGTGATGGCTGGTTTCCAAGGCCTGGTGCAGGAATGTACTCTAGCTGGAGGGTGGCTGCCTTCTCAGGCAGCACTGGGTGTAAGACGTCTGCAGCCCTGGGAGAGCGAAGGCGCCAGTCACCCTTGCAGCTGAAGGGCAGCGTGTGTTCCTGACGTGTACTCCAGATGGCCACAGCACCCGTGACAAGCGTCTCTGCGGTCTGTCTCGGCTTCTCAGGGAAGTATCTGGTGCCCTTCGCTTTCCTTAGAGACCAGACCACGGACACAACTGCTTTCTGCTCGTAGGGGAAGTGAACAGTGCTGCAGAGAGAAAAGTCGCTGGCCCAGAAGGGGTCCCATTTATGCTTACCATGAACCCTGAGGACCTAGAAGAAGGCACTGAGCCCAAGGGATAGGAAGTGGCTTCTCCAGTGCTCCAGGGAAGCAGTGGTGGGCACTGTGCACCTGGCTGGCTGAGGGGAGACTCAGTCTCACCACTAAGCCAGGGCCCAGGGTTAGAAAAGGTGGCACAGTCTCCCCAGAGGATGGCAACAAGGCAGTAGGAAAAGAGGATGGGGACTCTGCCTGGAACCCCACTCCCTGAAGTCAGAGCTCACAAGGCCAGGGTGCCTCCCTTACCCTGCAGCAGGCCTGCTGATCGCTGAGCACATATTCCAGGCCCTGGCTCAGGGAGGATCTGAAGAACCAGCCCTGTTGTGGCTCTGAGGTCACACAGCCTAGGGCGGGGGCCCTGTGAGATGCTAAGAAGTGCCCAAGACCCCCTTTCCACACAGGGCCGCGAGGGTGATACAAAACTTGCATGAAGGCTGAGCTTCCAACTGACTCATCACGATCCAGGGGCAGGAGTGAGCAGAGGCTTTGCCTCTGGGGTGTGCGGGGTTCCCTTCAGTATTGGCGAAGACAGGGCTTTTGCCTGTCTGCCAGCTCCTGGCCTTTGCTCGGTTGTACATACATCAGCATGATGCTGGGATTTTACTCTGCTTTTCCAAATTCCCTAAACTCAGCCTAAGTCAAATGCTGAAAGCATCCAGAGCTTTCTAAAATCAAACTACACATAAATAAGCTTCTGCTAAGAAATCAAGAAGTTTCTACTGCAGGATAAGGACAAGCATGCAGTGTTGTGCAGAATGGACGGTGGTGACAGGGTGGAACCTCAGCTCTGAGGTTTCCAGGCTTTTACCCAAGACCCTCACCCAACCTTGCGGAAGACGACAATCAGCACATTGACCACCTCAAATGGCTGCAAATCCTGTGATCTCTATGCTGTCTGGTTTTTCTTTTCCATACATACCAATAAAGTTTTGGCTCATCCTCTACTGCCCTTTGAACCCCTACCATGAAGAGATGCTATCGACACTGGGTCTGTCTCCCTCCCACCCCTCCTTTGGCTGCTTCCCAGCCACCAAGAGGCGAGCAACTTTTCTCCTCCAGACCCTTCTGCCATGCCACTTCTGCCTGGAGCTGGCCCGCCATGCAAGGTCTGAAATGTCTAAAAGAAGAGCCAAAATAAACTCTTTCTTTAAGCTAGAAGCTTTGGATATTTTGTCCCAGCTACCAGGAAACTGATCAAGACAGATTTTGGTACCCAGAGTGGAGTTGCTGCCATTATACTACCTGACCACACTGTTCAGAAGTTTTTGAAACAGGAGTTTGGAAACGCTTTGAGATGCAAAGAGCTGTGAGTTGAGCATCACAAGAGATTCTTGTTGGTACTCCTAATACAGACAGAAGTGCAGACAGAAAGACCATGCTCATTTGAAGAGGCTTCACTGGGACTTGGATTCCAGGTCATGTGTGTTATACTATGACAGCAAACTTGCTTACATTTTACTATGCCCTGAGATGGTACAGAAGATGAAAATTAAAGGTGCTGGGCTGATTAATGTGGTGGAGGAAATTTCAAGGTAGCCTAATGTTCAGGTTGTAGCATAAATACTGTTCGCTTCTTTTGCCTAGATTTATGCTGAAAGTCAGGAGCAAAAAAGTCATTTGCAAGTTTTTATCTGCTCAGAAAGGAAGGGCCAGCAAAGTTGGAGCAGAGGAGAGTCTTGTTGCTGAAAAGATTAGTATTAAATAGAAGTCAAATACTCTACAGTAGAAAAATTGGAAAGATACTTCCATAAAATAAAGAACCAGCAAGGCCTCACCTTTCATAGGCTCAAAATTGCAAAAGCGAAACACTTTTCTCTGAGAAAAAAGCCCTGTAGCACCGAGCACCATAACAGTGGCCTAGCAAATCTATGCCCCAGGACATGGTTCACAGTGTTCAGCCATCTAGACATTTGGTGGCCTCTAGAGCTATGACCCAAGAGGGCTTGGCTACTGCTTCAACTGGCAGCAGAGCCTGGCATCACCGACGCAGTGTTGGTTTTATGGACGTGAAAAGTGGGTCAGGGAGGCTTCTGTCTGGATTTCAGAAGAAACCCTGAGAGGACACACGGTGTGCCCCTGAGAGGGCAGTGTGAGTCAGAACAAACCTCCGCTTTTAAGTTTCGGGTGTTGAGTATCTTGTCCCAGTGACGAGGAAGGTGACTGAGACATCCTTCTCTACTTTCCTTCAGGAAACAGAGGCACCGGCTTTGAAGACATCTCTTCATGATGCTGTGCAGAAAGGGCGAAGGGAGCAAGCTCTTCACTGGAGGCCAATCAGTGTGGGGAGCAGTGCTGGGCCCTCACCCTCCCTTAGAGCCAGAGATGGTGGCCAAAACCCCTCTGTCCCGCAGGCTTTGTTCTGTCCCCCCTCCTACTTCAGCGAGCAGCCAGGGAAGGTGCCTGGAAGATCCAGATCTTGCGGTAATGGCCCAGGACAGGGTGCTTCACGCAGCTGCTTTGGCTTGCAAAGGTCTGCATGATCTGTGGCCTTGGGGCCCAGCATCACCTTCTTGGAGGAGTGTGGGGTGCTGTGATGTTACCAAAGGGTGACGTGAAGGAAATGTGTGCATCTTTCCACCAGGTGGGAGAAAATATTTGGGGCAAAGCCAGCTAAGCAAAGTGGTCCTAGCTGAATGGTACTGATGTCACGGAGAGCGGCAAGCACAGCTCTTCAGAGGTGACGGAGGGCGGAGGAGACAGAAATGAGGCCTCTCATGACTCCATTACCACTGTATTTCATATTTGTCTAGGAAGGTACACAAAGCCCATCAGTTTAAATTAATCCTAATGATCAATTTTAGTTTTATTCTGATTAAACAATTTCAATTTAATTAATGCAAGTACAGAAATTAGTCAAAATCTCAAATGTAAATGTTGAGCTTTAAATGAAAGCAACCCCAGCCCGGCACTCTGAGCTGGCTGTGGAAGTGGATGGCAATTCTAACCTTTGTCGGCATCGAGGAGGGCATAAGGTAGAGAGCTGTATGGTGACAAGCCAGCCGGGGGCTGTGCGCCACATGTGCGTGTGTGCACACACTAGTGTGCACACACACATGCTACAGCTGGTGAGGTGAACACCTGAATGACACGATCTCGTCCTGAGACTCATGAGCACGGGGTGAACCCAGGGCCACCTGTGTGAGACGCAGACCAGGTGTCCTTTCAGGTCTCTTCCCTGCCTGCCCCCAGGGGTCCCCTCCCGGCTATCCCTGCTCATTTGGAGCCACTGCTTCACTAAAGTGAAATGCGCGGGTCTCGGGGAAGAGGACCCTGCAGGAGACTGTGCTCCGTACTTCTCTAAATATGGACTCTCAGCGTGGACCATGATCCAAGCCACCCTGCGGGGACATTTCAGGCGCTGTCACCCCTTAGTAATAAATCCAAAGCAGATGAGTCGAAGGTCCTGAAAATCCGAGGAAGCCAAGGGCCTGGTCAAGGTGCAGACGTCTGAAAGAAACTCACACCCTTCTGTTGCTGGTGACGCATGCGGCGATGGGGCTGAGGCCTGCTGGCTGGGACACTGTGTCTGAGGCCACCTTGCTCCTGCCCTGGTCCCTGAGGGATGGGCACTCATGGGAGCACCTGCTTCACTCCTGCCACTGGGGGACGTTACAGGAGCCAGCTGGTGACTGCAATATCAGCACTGAGCTCAGTGACCACGGTGGGGCTCCTCTCGGCTGGGCACTGCGGTTCCTCTCCCGGCTGCTGGGGTTGGGGGTGGTGGTGGTGGTGATGGTGGTGTGTCTGAAATATGAACTCCCGCCCCCTGGGAGTGACGTTTTGCCCGTCACAGTTAGAGTCTGACCTTCACTGGCAGTAGGAGTCTAATCCCTTGATTTCATAACCTTAACTAGGAAACATTAAAATATGGATTGACTCCAGTTGGCAGGAATCTTTATGCTCTTTCTACTAAAAAAGCTATAAATTCAAGGTTGACCTTTCAGTGTCAGGTCACAAATGACACCCGCTCACTTTTGTCCATGCGGTAGGATTTATGTGTGGGTCTACAGGTAGAAGCCGTGAAAGTCGAACTTTAATGAAATGTGTTTCAAAGATGTGCACTTAGTCAAAAATGTCGCACAAGCCCCAGCAGGAGCCTCTGAGCAGCAGCCCCCTGCTCAGGTCTCGCCCGTTTCTTGTGAGTGGGCTTCTCCGGCTAGTGCTGTTCTGGGACGCAGCATGTTGTGTGGCGATGGTGACACCTTACTCCGCCGCTAGGTTTCTGACTGCAGTGTCCTGTGTCCTCCTCCTCCTCTGCTGTCCTCATCTCTCTCCAGCCGGGAAACGTGCCTGCCTTCTGCACAGGATCACTCGTACTGACAGAGGCCCTCAGCGTTGTCCACCAAGAAAATGGGATTTGATGGCCCTGAGGCACTGAGGGAAGGGCAGGCACCCAAGCTGCCAGGCCCACAGTGCGGGAGGGTTGGGTGCCCCAGCCCCTCTGCGGCTGTCACACTGACCCTCTGGACCCAATGTGCAGCGGCGGGCGGAGCCAGAGAGAGTGGCTGGGCTGCGTGAGCACTGAGATGAGTGGTGGGAAGCGCACAGTGTGCGTCCCATGTGCGCAGGGAGGCCGCTTTCCGTGTGCGCAGGGAGGCTGCTTTCCGTGTGCGCAGGGAGGCCGCGTCCCGTGTGCGCAAGGAGGCTGTGTTCCGTGCTCCTCCTGCAGCGGCCGTCCCACAGCCGGGCCACAGTGGACGCATCGATTAGGCGGATGCAGCTGTGAAGCAGCTAACACAGCGGCTATGGCCAGGTGGGGTGGGAGCCAGCAGTGAGCCGCACCCTGGCATGACCTAGACGAGGGAGGGGACAGGGACCGCAGGCCCATGGCCACTCATGCCTACTTGCGGTTCACGGTGCCCGACTGCAGGCAGGTAGTCATGCCTACTTCGCAGCTCAAGACGCCTAAGCCCTCTGGGGCGCAGGTCGGTTCCACAGGGCTCCCTCCCTTCTTTCAGCTGCCGCCCAGCATAGCTGCAGTCCCCTCTAGTAGAAGATTGCACCCCAGGCCAGGCGTCCATTCCCCGTCCTTCCCGGAACCTACATGGTGTCTCCCAGCAAGGAACACAGAACGGGCGGGCCAGGCAGGGAGTGTGTGGGGCCCATCCGGCCGTGGTGATGCTCAATCCCCGTGGATGACTGCACTGTTCCTACCTTCCAGGCTGCAGGAGCAGGGACTGATGGAGACCAGGGGACAGCTCAGGCTGACTTGCCTGGGAGAGGTGACCACAGACTCTGCTCCTCAGTCCTGGAAGCCCCGTCCCTCACGGGACTCGGGCCAGCAAGGCTGAGGCTCCAGTGATGGGGAGCAGCCCTGGCTAAGGGTGCTGGCCTGGCTACATCCCACTGCCCAGCCCAGGGCTGTGGCCCCGGCCACTGCCTCTTCTGCACTGCGTCTCACCCAGCCCCGCCGCGTCCCTGACTGCCCGTCCTCTGTGGGGATGTGCACGTCCACCAGCTCTGTTGCAGACACTGCAGTGTGCCTTGAGCTGTGTCACTGCGCCTGCCAGCCACAGCCAGGGTGGCTGAGGACACGCTCCCCTCTACAAGCTGCCATGCATCCCCACTCAGTATCCCCAGGCCTGGCCCACAGCAGGGGCCACCTGACCACATATGGATGTGACACTGCATGGCTGTGCCGCAGGCTCACAAAACAAGCACTTAAGGTCCTCGCTGCCCTCTGTCCCTTCCTCCTCAGACCCTCACACCCTTGCTTATGCTCCCCACCCTTTGTAGCTAACAATTAAAACGGAACTCAGTTTCGCCAAAGAGAACTTTGCTAGCAGGGTACAGACGTGCCGTGTGGACAGGCTTTTTCCCTGTGATAGGAATGGAATAAGGAGGTTTGGTACAGATGGGATGTTCCAAGCTACAGCAACCACTGTGCAAACAGAGGCATCAAGCATGAGGATGGACAGAGCACAGGCTGAGGGTGTGGAGCTGGTGCTAGGAAGGCACAGGTCCCTGCGGCACCCCCGGAGCTGAAACAGCTCCCACACCCATGCGAAGAATAACTGACTGACTTACACCTCCCCTAACCAGGTTTCCAGGAGGCAGATCCTGGTGTCATCTCCACATCCCAGATGAGGAAGCTGAATTTCAAGGGACAACCCCCAAGACCTCAGCAAGACCCCTCCCAAGGCCTGAGCAGTGGCGAGGACTCTAGAGCACAAGTCCTCGTTGATCCTGTGATTCCCTGACTTCTCTGCAGGGCCATCAACAAACCCTGGCCCACCTCCGCACTCTGCTCTCCCGCTTGGTCACCGCCAGCCCCAGTGAGCCGGGGCTGCGTACGGGGTGTATCGGACATGTGCTGACAAGTAGTGGACGCCGGGAGCCCCACACTGCCCGATGTGTGGGCATGGAGCCCGACTGCAGGCTGCTCTTCCTGCAGCCTGGTGCCACTTGGTGTCCAGAAATGACAGTGACCCCGCCCTGTCCACAGATGCCTGCTGGGCCCCCTGCCCCAGGGTCACCTTGCAGGGTGCCGTGTGGGGCCCCGGGCTCACAGGCACCTGGGTGGCTCTGCAGCTGACGCTCAATGGGGCAGTAAGTCCCTGTCATCTGGGTGCAGCTATCAGTAGGCAGGTTCTGCCCGTGGCTGTGCGGGCTCCATTGCCCGTGGTCTCGGGCTCCATGTGAGCCTTTTCCATTGTGGGGTGGCGAACCATGCTGGCCCCCGAGGGCTGCTGCTGGGTGGGACAGAGCCTCTGCTGCCTGGACAGCAATCATCAGCGTCAGAGTGGAGCCATCACAGGAGGCGTGACTGAACACTAAGCACTCCTCCTCCTGCACTAAAGAGGCTAAGACCAAACCGACCCAGGACCCACACACCCGGGAACACAGGTGTGCGTGTGGGCCCCGACAGAGCGTCTGTGTAGCTCCACACACACCAGGAGAACTCAACAGAAGAGGAAAGTGATGGCAAGGACACAATGACTAGTGTCTGCTTCTAGGTGAAGGCACAGCTTCACCTGGGTGAGGAAGCAGAGCTGGTGGAAAATACCGCTTCCGGGTCTGGCTGAAGGTGGGGCAGGGAGCAGGCAGAACCCGGCGTTTCTCCAAGGATCCAAGCTGCCGGCCTCTCCGGCCCATCCCGCATGCATGGCCTTGCACCGTGGCGCAGGCAGGGTGGCAATGGGTGAGGGGCCGGGCTCCTGCAGGCACCTCTGGGCAGGAAGGACCAGCTCTGCTTGGCCCAGAGGGCAGCTGCCTGCACCTGTTCCGTAAGAGGCAGGAAGAGGAGATGGAAAAGCCTGGTCTCTCTTGCCTACTGCCCCCTGCAGGTCTTGGGGAAGCGACCAGTACAAAGCCCACGCCTTGACCTGCTGCTTGCTGGAAGCCGCCCCACCGAGGGGGCTTGCGGTGCCTGCTCTCTGGAGGTGCCGTGTCCTGGGGTCGAGTAGAATAGGAAGACAGAGCCCAGGAAGTGCCTGCGACAAGTGTAGGGTGGCTTTGTGGGAGGGGCCTCAGCATCACTGCTCCCCACCCTGCAGCAGCAGACTCAGCTATAGGATCCACCCCACCTCCCATGCAGCGCTGGGACCTCGGGTCCTCGGGGCAGGGCTCACATGCATTTGTGAATCCAAGGCTGAGCAGCCAAGGCTTCCACGACTACTGAGCAAATGACGCAGCAAATGCACTCTTTTGTCAACCATCAGGGCCATGCCAGGCTGTGCGGATTCTAATAGCCTAAATCGCCTGTCTGTCTTTTTTTCTTTTACTGTCTTTGTTTTGTTTTTTTTGAGACAGGGTCTCACTATGTAGCCCAGCAAGTCCTTGAACTCCCGGTGATCCTCCTGCCTCAGCTTCCCGAGTGCTGGCATTGCAAAGATGTACCTCCAAGCCTGGCTGAAACAGCAGCCTGCTCTGCGACAGCATCGAGGGTGCCATGTGTCTGCAACAGGCCAGGTGCAGGGAAGAGGGGCCTGCTTAGGGTCCTTTGCAGTTGCTTTCCACCTGTAGGACTCGGGCCTGTGTGGCCAGAGCAGGGTTGGTGTCTGTGTGAACACTTCGATCAAACCAGAAGGCAGACCGGCTGAGTCGGGGCTCACCCTGCATGGGAACCACGCTTCTTGGCCTGATCTCCAGGACGCGGGAGCCCCCTTTCTCTAAAGCAGGCCTCCCTTTTCAGGCCCTAGTTTTTGGAGACTGAATTAAGCTTGGCCTCCTGCTGATAGCACAGATGTCCTCTCCCATGACAGCACATTGCCCTGTGGGTGTGCAAGACACAGGTCAGGTCTCTGGGCAGGACAGGATGCCCCACAGAGCCAAGGCGAGAGGATAGAAGCAGGAGGGTGCAGGGCTTCCAGGGTGGGCTGTGGAGAGAGTCAGGAGCAGAGGAGGAAGACAGGATGTCTTTTAATTATCCCGTCACTGGGTTTGGTGTCTTCCTGTTTCACATGGTGAGAGGCTGTGGCACCTTGTCAGGGAGGCGATGTGGTTGGTTTGCAGTATGCTGGGTGGATGCTGGTGTGGAGGCCGACAGCACTGGGGCCTCACCCCAACCCCGGCTGCAGCTGGCAGCACCACTGGCTCCCAAGGCCAAGGCGTCCATTCCAGACCTCCTCGGGCACAGAGAGCCACTGGCCCCACACAGGGGAGGGCGGGGCTTAGCTTGGCAGTGGGTTTGGACGGCAAACAGCCTGTTGTTTTATAGTTTTAGACTCACAGAGACGAAAGACTGTTAGGGCTTATCCACTGACCACATTTTGGACATGGAGGTAGAAACACCTAAGGCTCACCTTCTTAACCATTTTTCTGTATTGTTTTGGAAATGGGTCTCATTACAGTCCAGGCTGACCCTGAACCTGTGGCCCTCCTGGGTTAACCTCCCGAGGGCTGGGATCACAGGCTACCAGCTCGTTTTAACCAGGCGAGCAGCTCCAAGGCACAGAGCAGCTAGGCACTGTGCGCCTGCACCACTGCTGGCCCTCTCCTTGGCGTTTTCGTCTTACGCAATGCAGCTCTGTGCCTCTGCTTCAGCCCTGCTGCCATGACTGTTTCCATGCAATCGCACACAGTGTCTGTCCTTTGCGCCTGGCTTCCTGAACTCCGCATCATGTCTTTCAGACTCTGCTGTGCTCCCAGTGTGCTGCACTGTGCGAGGCTCTGGGAGTCCAGCAACCATGCAGGTGTAAATGTCCCCACCTGGCCTTGCTGCCCGCTGCTGGTGCGGGCTCAAGTGGCGAGGTGTAACGGCCAGCGTGTGCTGCCAGCACAAGGGAGCCAGCACAGAGACACCCCGCAGTGGCTGCAGAAGCCTGCAGGGCGGCGGGTGCTACCTGTCCTCCAGCTGCTGGAGCTGCGCTGGTACCGTGCAAGAAAGAGCAGGCCGTCAGAGGAGGCCCTTCCGGAGGGCTCAGGGTGTGTGCTCCAAGCCTGTGCAGTGCAGCCAGGCAGGCGTTTCCTCTGACCCTGCCTAGTGCAGGGCCTCACTTGCGGACGCCTCCCCGCATTTAGAAAGCGAAGTGGGTGATTGTCAGGGTTTCTACCTGGATGCACCCTTAAGCCTCAACCCTTCACTGGAAGGTGACACTCACAGAGGCGTGGGGGGCGTGGCCTGGGGAGCAGAGGTGGCATGGGTGTGGCCTGGAGGGCTTATTATCTCTTTTCCACACACCCCTCTCAGCGCTTCCTGTGCGTTATGCAGTGGGCAGCTCTCCTCTGTGTGGCTCCTGTGCACTGCTGTTTCTTCTTTGGACCCCATGGACCAACATGGACTGAATCATTGGCCAAAATAAACCTCTCCGATTTTAAGCTGTGCCAGCAATGAGAAAAGTGACTAAGATAGGGACTCTGCAATTTTTATTTTTCTAGAAGTCCAAAGTAAAATTTTGCTTTTCCAGAAAACTTTTCCCAAAATTCAATTAATACAAACTTCATGCCTTACAGCAAAGTTGTCCACAGAGAAAAATTCAGCTTGCCTAGGAAAGTATCTGTAGACCATGCTTGAGCTGAGTTTTAAAATTCTCTTAAAAATCCCCTTCCTGAACCAATGTCCTCCTTAAAGGAAGTCTGTATTAGAGTCCATATTATTGTTTATTTATATCCATACATATCTAGCATTTTAACAATTCCAGAAAACATTTTCATTTTTACAAGGTTGATAAATACAGTACAAATTAAAATTTTTAGAGCATGCAATTTTTGCCTCAAAATTTTATATCCATGAATTGACAACTTATTAGAGTTTCTTGTAGGAATGGCTTTCAAGCCAAATACGGTAGGTATCATGGCAGTAAGAAACTTCAGCTGTTGTCCCTGTGATGCCAAATATTTAACAGAAACCCAAGAAATTTAGTTCTAGCTGCCAGTATTAGGTCTATATGACATCATTTAGCCAGATGCGTGGAAAATCTGGAATTTTAAGGAGTGAATTTTTGTGGTCAACAACATGAAGGCTCAGTTTTGGGGTTAAAGATATTTATAAAACAAAACAATATTGGTATTTGACTATAGAGACATTCAGTGGAACACTGGGTGTAATTTAGAACTGTGAATCCGAACTCATACAAAAGTACCGTGTACAGGGCGAGCAGGACACTTCAAAGCTGCATTCTTAAGGCTCATAATGGAGCATGTTGAGCACACTGGTGTCCCAAGAAAAGAAAGCCACTGCCTGACACAGCCTCAGCCCCAGCTGCGCCCCCAAGCCCTAACACAGCTCAGAAGTGTGGAGGGGAGCTTGGCCTTCTGTTTCAATATTTTCAAGGTAATATGCGACTCCAAGCTGCCCGGGAAAGCACCTGGATCTGTGAAGCTATGGGAGTGGCACATAACTGGAACAGGAGACGGTGACCCTGCCGCTATGTGGCAGTGCTTTGGGAGGTGGGGAGCTCAAGGGCAGGCGCCCACCCCAGTCATAAGCCACAGCTTCCTCTGCCTGGAAGGTAAGGTCACTGATTACCAGGTGCCCAGCCTGGTGCTGCCCACAACTGGAGGGCAGTGTCTGGTGGCCATGCACAGGGCACATTGCCCAGAGAGCCCTACAGATACCACAGTCAGACTCTCTCAGAGAAGACGCTCCCCTGCATCAGGAAGAGACGGTCACCTAACCAGGAGATGAGAGCAGATTCTTTTCCAAATGTGACTCCAACTTCATTCCATGGACCTCACACATCTCTGCACACTGCCTTGGGATGGAGTCCCTGCATCTCAGCTCATGGCAGCCACCGCAATATTTGCACAAAACTCTTCCCTTTCCTTGGACTATTTACCCCAAACTCCAGCACCTCAGTGACAAGCCCTGGGCTGGCTGCTGTTGCCTGTCAACTGCCTGCCTCGAGCACACATTAGACCCCCACTCAGTGCCTTGCTCCCCAGGGTGGAGGTCACCCCTCCAAACACCTTGCAAATCCAACATGGCTCACAGCCCTTTCCCTCCTTTCTCTCAGGCCTGCCAGTTCCTGGGGGCCCTCCCAGCATGCACCAGGTTCTGGGGGACCTACTCTACTGGCCTGCACTCTAGCCACCAGCCTTGCCTGGGGCACCCTCACCTGCCACAGCAAAAGCAGTTCTGGCACAGAAGCCCTCCTCTTCCACCCCCAGACAGATGCAGAAGCTGCAGGCACATTTTGCATGACTCCAGGAGGAAACGTGTGGGAAAGAGACCGGCGTGGGGTGGGGCTGGGCAGGCTGCCGAGCCAGAGGTCACGACGCTGTGCACCCGCGGGAGAACAAGCTGCAGCACATACAGAAAAGAGGAGACGGCCCACCTGTGTCTGTTGAGGGATATTTACAAAGCTTGGATCCCGTGGTCCAACACTGACGAATCGGTTTGCGGGGGAGGTGCTGGGTGTCGAGTAGGCTGTGAAGGGAAGGGACACATGCGTTCAGGAAGCAGCACGAGATTGCACACACAAACAACACCAAAACACACAGTCTCCGGGCGCGCTGGTTAAGAGGCAAAGTGTGGACAGCGGCTGGCCAGGGCGCCTTCCGTGGTGTGCAGGGCGGGGACTCGCCGACCTCTGGTGGCCAGTGGCAGCGCCTCTCCCAGCACCCCGAGGAGCCACAGGACACCTGACATCTGCTTTCCACGTCGAACACAAGCTCTGGGGGTGGGGAGGAGAGGCCCAGGCTTCAGAGCCACCCAGAGAGGAACTAGGCGGGGAGGGAGGTTCGCTCATGCTGCAGCCTGGCTCCTCAGGCTGTGGCAGCCCGGACGGGCACGGGCTGGCCCTGGGCGCGGGGGGGGATGGGGACCTTACTAGGGAGACCCAGAAGAGGGTGGAGCCAGGTGGAATAAGCCCCTCTGCGTGCCGGGAATCCTTAGGACACTAAGTGTCATGTGAAGTCCTCCTTGTGATCCTCCCTTCGGTGCACACATTGTCTGGATCCTCTCTGCCCAGGGTGTCACTCTGGGCCCCACAGGACATGGAAGCCTCGCTGTCAGTTTTCATGTTTCTGTGTCAGCGCTTCACTCCCGTGAGGAAAACATTCAGTGGCTTGGGTGTTTCACTGGCTTGCAAACCCAAAGGTATGTTTTGTTTTCAGCTTCCCACAATTCGCTTATTGACCAGCAATGCCAAGGGTTCATTTCACATTCCTGCTTTGTTCTAGACCTTCTGGACCAGTGGTGGCCAGCCCAGGGCACGCGTGTCACAGCGGGCTGTTTGCTATCACTGAAAGCTGAAAGGTTCCCCATTGCTGATCTACACCACTGCCTAATTCCAGTGATTATAAAAGGCTAGGCTTGGGGCACTAACTAGGTACACTCTGTCTGAAAGACAAAAGGGTTCACCGTTTCTGCAGTATGGACTGTCCTCCCTGTGGACATCGCTGCAGTCTTCCTGTGAGCTCCTGCACTATGGGAAGCTGCTCCTGCTTCTCCTCCCTGTGCTGAACATGCCTGAGAACCAGCCCACCACCTGGCTCAGCCCCTGTGACTGTCCTGGGTCAAAGCCAAGCCACCCGAGCAGATCTGTGATTCAGCTCATGCTGCTGTGTGAAGCCACAAGGATGGTCGAGCACGAGGCTGACCGGTCCACACGTGCAACTGTAGCAGAACTGGTTCACCTGGCCATGACCCTGGGACCCGCCCTGAGCGCGGTGTAGAGCCCCTGGACCCTGGGTCCCCGCTGCTGCATCCTGTGTCAGTCTGGTCTTAACAGAGTCCAGATAAACCTCTGCCTTAGCTATTCTGCGAGTGCCTCTCACTCATTGGTGGGATGGAAATTTAATTTTTAAAAGCTCAGAAAAATACCTTTGAGGCCTTGTTTCCTTCAGGCACGAATTTTACCCTGATGCACTTTCAGAAGTCTGAACAGAAAGCTGTTTCTGAAAACCACGATGGGGACCCTGGCAGTGCATCCTCCAGGCTGTGGGAGATGAGGGGACCCTAGGCACATGCCCCTGGGCGCAGTGAGGGGTGGGCGCCTGTACTTCCACTGCATGGAGGCTGGTGGGGGAGGAGGCAGGAAGAGGAATGGAGGGTCTGGCCAGGCCTGGTCACAGACACTGAGGCCACTTAGCCAGAGAGGCCCTGCCATTGTGGGGACACTGGAGGGCCTGCTGGCAGGTGGGCTCTTGCACTGCGTAGACATGGCTGCGGCCATGGCAGGTTCACGGCCTGCACAGGTGTCTGTTTTATGTCTGTTCCCCACCTGTGCTAACCTAAGTACTGCCACATGGAGGACAGTTCAGTACTCAGTAACTCGAAAGCTCGAGGCTGGGAATTTTCCTTCAGTCACGGGACAAAACCTGGACATCTCCAGGGCCTTTGGTGCTCTAAGCATTGCCTGCTTAGTAAAGGACAGTGGCAGAGACAGCAGTGGAGTGGGTCTGCATTTTTAAGAGAGGACACGGTAACTACCGAAATCCATGGGAAGCCAGCTTCCAAGAAACACTGGGGACACCTGAGAAGCAAGGAGAGGGAGAAACAAACCCTGACCCCTCTCCCACCATCGCGGCCGTGCCCAGAGGTGCTCTCTGTAACAGGCAATGCCTGCATGGGTGACTCTGACCTTCTCAAGGAAACTGTGCAACTGAACAAGACCTCCACTGAAACTTTCCACACACAGGCACACACCACTGTGAGTCCACTGTGCACACACAGCTGGGAGCTTCACCACAAACAGAAAACCAGGAGAGGGGCACTGGGGTCATTAGCCACACGCCACCAGGGTAGCATGACTGCCCACTACATTCGCGTCTCCGCAACTATAATTATGGCCTCATTTACAAGAGTAATAATCGAGTGTTGCAAGAAGAGCGTCGGGAAACCAAGAAGCCCAGAAGTGGGGTGCGGGAGAGATTTCTGAGCTCTGGGACGGGGCTTTTCACCGATGACTCTTTTGATAATGCCAACGGTTGGCTGTATGTCCTCGTCAGGACACACCGGACGAGGCAGGGCTGGGGACACAGCTCAGTGGCACAGCACCACCTGGCAAATGTGAGGTCGTGAGTTTGACTCCTGATACCACAAAAAAGTAAGTCCTGGGGCAAGCGTGATGCTAGGAATCAAACTACTGATTACCTGGCTGCTCCTGGGGTAGAAGGGTCTGCTTTTCTTCTTAGCAGTCATCTCTCCACATCAGTGATATCAGCTGCTTCCCTCACAGCTTTGCAGGGCTTCCTCACTCTGATTCCCTCCCTGACACATTTCATCACATTATTCAAAAGTCTCCTTCAGCCCTCACCATGGCACCAAGTTCCAGAACCCCAGCGCAGAGCAGGATTCCCAGGCAGAGAACCTGCCCGCCTTCTGCCTTCCTTCTGCCTCTCACACCGCGCAGCCCTGCCTCTGAGCTCGGCTGGGGCCCAGCTCCCGGGCCGCTGCTGGCGTCTGGCTGGAAGGAGGCTGAGGAGGGTCAGCCCACCGCAACTGCATAGTGGGGAGCTATCCACACCCCAGCAGGCACCCCTGTCCTCAGCCAGGGTCAGCACTGGATGGGGGCGGCAGCCTCCCCAGAGGTGAGTCACAGGGTCCGCACAGGCAGGTCAGGAGCCCCGCAGCACCCCGGGTATGGAGATGCTTAGCTTTTCTCATCTTTAACAAAAGGACCCAGAAAGGTGCTATTGAGTTACTGAACTATTTGCACCCATGTCACTTGTGTTTTCTTATGAATAAAATCACCCACACTCTACACTCACTGATGTGAGGGTGCGCACGGCTTGGAAGGGGAGCGAGTGGCTGGCTCCAGTCCCGGAGCTGTCATGGGCTGCAGCAAAGGGAGGAGGGTGGTCTGCTGGTGCAGCTGATGGAGAGTCCGGTCGGTCGAGTCGGGTCGGGTCGGCTCCTGCACGCCCACAGGCAGCAGAACCACCTGGGGCAGGCGAGAGACTGCAGAGGCCCCATAAGCTGTGGGTTCTGAGTTTACCTCGGGGTGCAAGAAGTGACAGGGTGCCCTGTGCCTGACAGGCTGGCTTCCAGGGGTGGAAGTGGGACAGGAAGCACATCCTCAGCTTCACAGAGCCCCCACTGTCACGGGTGCGGCACAGTCACCCTGCACCCACGCCTGCCTCTGCCAGCCCTGCGTGTTGGGCGGCACTGGAGGGAGAGACTGGCTCCCTGTCCCAAAGATGCGCCATGCCCAGGGCGAAGGTGACCCAGGCGCTCTGCTGCTCCTGGGAGTCTGGGTGCCTGAAGTGAGGCCAGCAACAACCCAACAACCTGGGGTGCCGTGGGCAGAGGGGGCAGCGGGAGGAGCTGGAAGCGCATCCACATCCGGAGGAGCAAGGGGCCTGATGAGTGCGGGCTGATGACTCTGTGGGACTCAAGGTTCCATCGAATCCAGCAGGGTTGCAGGGGTTCAGGGTGTTGGGGGAGGAGGAAGATGAGGGTGCAAATTGTGTTCTGCCATGCAGCAAGGGAAGGCAGCATTGGGCTCGGAGGCCCAAATGGCTGGAAAATGCAGGGAAGAGGCTTGTGGAGCTGTTTCCCTTTAAGAGGAGGAAGTTTCATAAAAGAAACAAAAACACCAGATTGGATTTGAAACATCAGCAAGACAACCAGACAGCTGTTAACTTCGTCTTTCCCTTCTCCTCTTACACACCCATGCACACCTTCTGCTCCCTCTTCAGAAACTCCCATGAGGCTGTGCACACCCCTAAGCCCAGCTGCTCCGAAGGATGAGGCAGGAGGACCCCAATTTCAAGGCCAGCTGGGCAACTTTGTGAAACCTTGCTTTGAAAGAATCATGTTTTCAAAAAGGGGGGCAGGGAAGTGGCTCATCTGTGGAGCCCTTGCTGGGGGCCCTGGGCCCTGGGCTCTGTCCCAGCATGGGAGGCCGTGGGACCTGAGATTCTACATCTGTGCAGGCCACAGCAGCGGACCAAGTTCAGAAACAGAGCTGAGCCTGGAGCAGGGTCCTGTGTGCACTGTGCCTCAGCGACATCTGACCAAGACGAGCAGTGGTGCCAGGAGCAGCGCCAGGGCTCCCACAGCCGCAGAAAAGCCCTGTGAGGTCTTCATTCCTTAAAAGATGCAGAAACTGTTAAGAAAATAGGCCGGCTGATTCCTCTGGGAAATGATTCCAGTTGAATTTACTGAGGTACATGAACAGCCCTGGTTCCCACGAGGGCACAGAGGACAGGGGGACGCCAGAGCATTTCTCCTCCAAGAGACGCGCTGCGGGGTGGAGCTGGTTGGGGCCGCTCTCCAGCCCTGTGAACACAGAGCCCACCCAGTGCGGGTCCCAGCGGGTGAGTGGACCACACCGACCTGACATGGTTTCAATCACAACTGTGGGGTCACTTCTCTCCTTCTAGGATCTAAGCTACAGCCAACAACAAAAAAACACGGTCCAAACATATGAAACTAAAGCCTCCCTTCCTGTGAAACCATGTGGCAGACCCACCAGCTTCCTTCCGGGAACAAGTGACTCAAACTCCAATAAACTCGAGCTACCTGACATGCATGGTGACACTGCATAGGAGTGTCTGATGTGGCAACAGGTCACCAAAGTCCTGAGAAGAATCAGCACGGCCCGATGGCCCTGTTCTGTTGGGGTTTCTACCTAGGGGTAAAGGCTCAGGCAGCTTTCAGACCGGGGTAAAAAGGCAGATGGGAAGGTGCAGACACAGCGTTGCTGAGCCCGGACAGAGGATGCCCCAGGGGACAAGCAGCCCTTCACCTACATGCCTGGCCCGATTTTCTCTCCATGAGTTTGCAAAGGACAGGAACTCGGCTTTGTTTCTGATGGTGAATGCACTTCCTGCCGCTGTCTATTTTCCCGTGTAGGCCTCGTGTGGCCTCGGCCCACAGAGGTGCTCGCTCGCCCCGGGTGCCCCGGGTGCAGGGCTTGCTAAGAAAGGACCTGAGATCGTGTCCTGGCTCAGTGCTCCACAAGCTTCTGCTGCCGCCTGCAGGTACCAGCTGCACTCAGGAGCCTGTGTGCGTCGGGTTTCACCCTCCAAGCCACCCAAAGCCCAAAGGTCACATCTGTGGCGCTCATGGAAGCACTGCTTCCAAAAGCAGCTCATGGGGACCAACAGACACGGTAATGCTTCATCCAGAGGCGGGAACTGCAGCTGTTAATGTTTCAGGGTAATTTTTAGATACCACAATGTTTATAATATGAAATAAAATGAATAAAATCAGTTTACAAAATCATGTGCATGCATATCCCTATCAATTATGATTGAAACATGAGCAGAAAATCACTGGAAAATGATCACAGAAAACAATTATCTCTGAAGGATGCAGTTATAGATGACTTTTAAATGTCTTCCCATTATTTTTAATCTTAAATAAAATCAGCACAAATGAAACCTGAAAATCTCAAATCTTTGATTTTTTTCTTCTTGAGGCAGTGACACACAGTCACAGGAAAAGGGTTTCAGAACCAGGACACCCAGGCTGACTGCCCTCTTACTGGAAGTCCGAGCTTGGCAAGCCAGTGGGCCTCTGTAAAGTGTCCAGTGTTACAAACACAGCCATGCCCACTCTCCGAGGCCAGTGGCGGGAGCCCATGGCACGCATGTTGCTTTTCTTTAAGATAAGAGCTCCTAGCGTGTGAGTTGCTTTTCCTACCCCAGCACCTGAGGGCTCTGTGTGGTCAGTGGGTGGAGGGAACTTGTCCCTACAAGCTCACCACACTGTGACTGCCCAGGGCTGGCTCATCTGGGACTGTCTGGAGGCTCCATGTCTACCTAAGGGGTGCTCCAGGGTTCCGTGCAGGGGCTTTGCCAACCCAATGGAAACACCCGACTCCACAGTGCTTTCTACTAAGGAGAAGCACAGAACCCTCTAGTCATGGGCTGCTGATTTCAAAACCTGATTAAGGGCAATATACCCCCCAAAGTCTGCCTTTCTAACAATCAAAACAATTGCTCAAACCTTTCAAGAATCAATGTCATAATCAGACTTACAGCATAGTCTCAACTTTTTTTGAAAGCAACTTAGTAATATGTTATTTAAAGGGTAATGTTCATATTATTTGTATTACTAATCTGAGTTCTATAGCTGTATCCTAAGAACATTATTAGAGTTGGGGACAAAACTATATTTAAGGATATTCTGCAGTATTTTCCATAGGTCGGAACAGAGTGAATGCCTGCAGCAGGGATGCAGATGCAAGTTGTGTAAGATCGTATTTCCCAACTTTTCTATGAGTACGAAGTGTGAGGTGGTGATTAAGAAAACAGTACATTGCATAGCGTATCCAGTGTGACCACAGTCATTTCACATGCACGGACGCACAGAAATACACAGACACGCACTAAGCAGCTGTGTGTACTTGTGGACTATGGGAGAACACAACTCACACATATTTATGCTCTTGCCTGTATTTTCCAGTTTCTAGAGTGCCATGTGCGACTCCAAGAAAGTCTTGAAACACATCCGGCTCTGCGGGAGAGCAGACCACGCGGGCGTGCTCCTCCCGGCGTGGCTCCCCGGTAACTGTGCTCCTGCTCTCCGCCCTTGGCTCCTGGCTTGTGTCCTATCTGGCTCTGTGGTTTCCACCTGAACGTACCCGGGACGGGCTATTCGTGAAACAGTGTGAAATGGTCTTTCTGGAGAGGCCCTGGGCTCCCACAGGAACGCTGGGCAGCACCGCTCTGCAGCAGGTGTCCAGGCCAGGGCGTGAGTTTGAGCCTGCTTCCCCTTCTTTAGATGGAGGCTCAAGGTTCCCGTTCTGCAGAGTCATAATTGGACAATGGCACCTAGGGTGATACCACTGCCATATCATCGGTAGTTGTTTCTTTTCCCTTCGCATTTAAACATTAAAACATTGGTCTGTTTCCAAAATCCAAATCGCAATAACAAATATGATTTAAGACAAGTGTGTGCATCTTTGAACTCCAGGGCCCCTCAAGTTAATGCAGCCGCTTTGCACTTATGCTGCAAGCTTGTTTTACAGCCTCGATGGCCCTGTGTCTCCAACTGGCTTGTCCGCAGAGGCAGAGCTGGGTCCAGTGCTCTGGTAAAGTGATCGCAAGCTCAGGTGCTCTGGGGCCTCGTTAGTCGGGTAGCAAAACTTTGTTTGTTTCAAGCTTGCTCTTGCAGTTCAAGAAGGAGAAATCTTTCAGATCTGTTTTCTCTGTCTCCACCATTTTCTCGTCTTTCTGTGGGATTGTCAGGGCACTCTTTTAGCAATGCAGCCTCTTGACATGTGGGTTGTTCTTTTCTACCTTAGCTTGTCTCCTGGCTTTATCTATGATGTCTTCCGGGCATTCACTTTTGAGGCCTTTCCTTTCATGGATGCAGTTTTCAGCAAGCTTCAGAGAGGTCTTCCTCTCTCCCTGATAGTATATTAATGTTTTTCTTGTGGTATTTTATAGTTTAATTTCTTTATGTGGTACTTGGGATAGAACCTAGAGGTCCTTTTTATTTAATTTTACTCTTGAAACAAGGTCTAAGTTCCCAACCTGTGCTCTGTGATCCTCCTGTCTCAGCCTCCCAGAATGTGGAGATTACAGGGATTCCTTGGCTTAACATTCATACATTACAGCAAGTCCTTGACTTAGGAACAAGTTCCATTCTGGGAGAATAGTTTGTAAGTCAGGATCGTTCATAAGCCGACAAAGTGAGTCTTACACAGTACACCTGTGGAAGTTTGTGACTCGAATGTCCCTAAAGTGGGGGCCGTCCCAGTGCACTTTACTGAACAGTCCCTTCCCTCCTCTGAAACATCACTGTTAGTGTAAAGCAGCACAGGTCTCCTCCATCATCTGCTAACGCAGAAGGGTGTCACACGCCAGCGTGTGGAGGGAAGGCTGCCGCACTGGGACGGGATAAAGTGAGTGTGGACACAGAGCCGCCCGAGTCAGTCCCCATGTACCCAGTGACGCGGGATGTCACCATCTTGGGTGTAGGAACAGAGGGATTCTTCGGAATCGTTCTGTGCTCGTCTGCATTTCATGAATCGTACAAACTCACACAGCTGTTCACCAAGGAGAACTTTCAGGTGTAAGGATGAGAGATTAAGGAAAGGGTAAATTACAGACCTCAGTTGTGGAAGAGCAGTGAAAGAAGTCTCTTTCTCTTCCCTTTTCTCTCCTTCTTGCTATTATTATAATGCGCCATTTCGTCTTGAAAGAGGAAATGGTCTTTATGTCTCTCCCCAAATCATCTGCTTTCTTTCTTTTCCTATAATAAAACATATTCAGGACCAGAAACCAATTCATCCTGACACAATAGTGAGTAGTTTCCTCTCTATTTCTCTCCACAAGGTTTTCACACACCAAAAAGAGCGGAAAATAAAAAAGAAAAAGGAAGAAAGCAAAGATCATACGCTACAGCAAGGCACAGGAAGGTGAGGTCCACGGCACCAGGGTCTGCCTCGTGCTCCTGGACATCCCCGGGATGTTCCCTTCTCTCTGGGCCTTGTCTTCCTCCGTTGGGCCTGGAGAAACTACTTACAGGGCTGACGTGACGATGCGCTGAGATGATACCCATAAAATGTCCCCAAAGGTGCTAGAGGTTTTAGTGGAAGCTGAACACTGGGATGAGCAGGCAGCTGTGGATTCCGCGGACGGGCACAGAGGCCAGGTGACCCCATGGGGCTCCGCTGTGGAGCCACCTTGGGAGCCACCTGACCCCAAGCACCGTCGGGAGGGTGTTTAGGGTGCTGCCTATGTGCAAGGGGTACTGCAAATCACTTCTGAGGACCCTGACCAGACCCTTCCATCCCAGCCTGGTTACGCTGTGCTCCTGTTGACACGCACACATCCACCACGTAATGAACACGCACAAGGCCCCCCGGGCCTGTGAGGACATGGCGCAGGAATGTCAGTGTTACATGCTTCTAGTTTAGAATTCCCACTTCAAAACCCCCAAGCTCACAGCAAAGAAGGGTTGGCCCAAAACGCTTATGAGTCTTTTACACAATTTTTAATTGAGTTTCTGTGTTCCTAATAAATTAAAAAATGGGAATATGAATGTTTTATCTTTCATCATAACTCAGAAGTTTTTTCCTTCACTTTAAAAGGCCTGGCCAAGATGCCAGTTTTCATTTCAGAAGGCAATAATGCAAACCCATCTTTGTAGTAGGATCTCAGTCTCAGCCTAAAGAGTGAGGAGCTCAAGGGAGGCACCAGAGTGCCCCGCTGCCAGCTGACCGGGCATGAGCAGGACTCCTGCCCCAGGCTGTGGTCTCCAGAGCCCTGGGCGGCGCACATCTGCCCTCAGCCAGCCATCCACACGGTGGCTTAGCATTGCAGAGGCCCTCCTGGCTCTGGTCACCCACTGATCTTCCCACCCTGTCCTGCAGGGCTCAGCGCAGAACCCTCAGGCAGAGCTGTCACCAATATTTCTGTCCTTTGTCTTTCACCCTGGGGAGTCAGCAAGTCCCTCGGCCCTGCCTTCTGATGCCTTCTGTGCCCAGGTGCTGGCATGTGGCACGGCCTCAGCAGCCCTGGCTCCCTCTGTGTGGCCTGTCCCAGCATCCCTAGCTTTCTGCTTTCCCTGTATCTTGGATCTGTGTCCCTTTCCTGCCAGGCCACAGCCCTGCAGGGCAGGGAGCTTGCAAGCTGCTTCCTTCTGCTCCTGGTACCAGGCGGCAGCAGCGCTTCTGTCTGGGTTTCTGAAAACCCAGTGTCTCCACCACTCTGCTGGCCTAGTGATTGGCGCCCAGCAGAGCCACCGTGTCCACTGAGGCCCACACGGCTGCACTCTGAGCAGCACTTGCCTAGGCAACCCCGGCATCCAAGTACACTCGTGGCCCTCGCCCTGGACTTGGTCAGTGGCCTCTGGGCTGCTCCCCCCACGAGCCCCTGGCCCTGCAGCCCCTGCTGTGCACGTGGCTGACCCACACTCTGCTGTCTGCGTCTTCCACGGCTGTGTGGTGTGCTTCCAGTTCTGCGCAGGCCTTTGTTCCAGAATAAGAGTGCCGTGAGGCCCGGGTTTCATCTTTCCTATGGCCTGGAGGAACCTGTGGTGCTTGGTGAATAGGGATGGGATGGGATGGGATGGAGTGTCCCTCTCATGGGGACAGATGTCCTTGTGCTGGCAGAGGTGGGTGCCCTCCTCATCCTAGCCAGGCCACTAACCTCCCACAACACCAAGGGCATACAAGTGCTCCGTGATGAGGACAAGCCTGTCACCCCACCCTACTCTCTTGGGTTTTTGAGGGCACTGGGAAGGACTTTTCCCATTAAAATGTATTTTTTTCATAGGCATATCCCACCCCACAGAGCTGCCTAACCTGTTTTCCTGGCCATGGCCGTGAAGTTCACTATTAGCACCAGAGGAGACTTCTTGGTTAGAGCACATACCCAGCTTGAGGCCCGAATCGTTTTATTACAGGATATTAAAAACGATGCTGGGCCACAGCACGGCACAGTGTAGCGCGTCCATCACCAGTCCTTCCTGAGTCTGCCAACAAGTGGACAGTGGTTAGCATAGTGCCCGTGGGCAGACGAGAATGTCGAGGACTCCAAAGAGACCTGGGAAAGTCATGTTTCACTGCCAGGCACCCTGAGCCCCTCGGCAGGAAAGGCTGTCTATCTGCGGTACCCTCCGGCCCGAGCGCCCTGGAGCGCTGCAGCCTGCAGGCGTAGCCTCCATGCTCATCCCCCTTGCTCACTTGGGGTCTGGTAAACCCTCACATACACACGCAACCTGCCATCCTGTGGCTTTAACCTCTGAGGAAGCACAGGATCTGAGGGACAACAGTTTGTCCCAAATTCTTATCTGGTAACAACCGATTACGGATGCTGCCCAGGAAGAGTTCTGCCTTCTCCTCCAACCCCAGCGTGCAACCCTGCTGAACAGCTGAGCACCACCTGCTCCCCAGAGCCCTTTCCCCAGGACCTTGTCTTCCCGTGGCACCATGTGCCTGGCTCCCTGCACACCCTCTGGGAGCCGCCTCCTCTGTGCCTGCTCTGCCCTGCGCAGCAGGTGCAGTGTTGGCCCAGCCCAGGGCTCTGTGTGGGACAGCAGCAGGGAGGATGGTCCGAGCAGAGACTGCAGTCGGGCAGGTGTGGCTTCGCTCTGGGTATCTGTCCCTGCTGGCCCCTCAGTCTCTCGTTACTTAGTTCTGGACCCTGGTTCAGTCCTCGGCTCCCATCTCCCTAACAAATGTGGAGGCAGCGGGGGGCACAGAACCGTAGTGCCTGTCCGTGGCCAGGCCTGCTGGTTGGGCAGAGGTACATGGCTGCACTGCTCAGGGACGTGCTCTGAGCTGACGGTGGATGCTGCCTCCTAGCTGACTTGTGCCTGGGTTTATTCTATGTGGCTTGAAGAAAGGCCCCTAGAGGAGCTATTCCTGCAGAGGGGTGGCTTGGAAAGTGCCAGCAAATTCCAGCTCTCCCACTTGTCCCTGTCTCACTAGTAGAGCGTAAAATGCAGGACTGTGATTCCAGCCTGCCTGGGAGGGCCTGGCCAGATGAGAACCCCTTGCTGCCACTGCGGGTTGCCGAACTGTCTCTAGCATCCAGTGTCACCAGGGAAACTCTCCATCCCCCACTTCAAGCTCTGGCTCTCCCGAGGCCTCCTTCACCCTCTCGTGGGTGTAGCCCCCGCCCCAGGCAGGTTCAGGCAGGACCCTCCCACTTGTCACCTGCTGGAGTGGTCAGCAGCCTCTCCTGTTCCTAGGGACCACGTCACACCACGCCACCCAGGTCTGGTGCCCCCTGTGCAAGTGTGGCAGATAAGGAAGCACTTGGCTACCTGGGCCAGGGAGTGCTTATCTGAGTGACCTCTTGGCACCCTGACAGACAGGTGTCACCATCCACACTGCAGACAGGAAATGGTGACGCGTGAAGCCACAGGAGAAACAGCAGGTGTGTGTACCCGTCCTTTAGCCCCACGAGCCCTCTGCTGCAGGACTGTGCCTGCCTGGCCGCTCCTGTGAAGCAGGGGCTCGAGCACAGTGGTGAGCAGTCTGCCCTGGACAAGTGGCATCCACTAGAAGGTCTGTGCAGGACAGTGGCAGAGCTGTTCACATGCAGGAGAAGGATGGGAATGAGGTGCCAGGGGCAGCAAGCATGGGGCTCCAATCCAGGTGAGGTCCCCAGGGAGAGATGCAGAGCTTGGGAACATGGAGGCAGATCAAAATGTACAGCGAATGTTTACATTTTAAAAACGTTCTATGGTTAACACCACATGCCTTGCACCCCCCCCCCCCGCAATCCTCCCTGTCACGTGGCACACACCCACTCATCATCCTCGCCCCTTTCAGAGCAGCCCTGGACTCCTCGTCCTGAGCGTCTTTACCAGGGGTGATGAACAGAAAGGCAGGAAGGTAAAAACACGACACTGTGTCCTCGTCCACTTAGTCACTGGATCTGGCACTGTGTGACTTCTGGCTCCTCCCCAAAGGCAAAATGACCAGGACAGGGGAAATAGTTTGAATCCACTCGGGACACTGAGGCAGCCAGGACCACGCAACTAGAGACCCTGCAGAGAAGCACTGCAGGGTTGCCCCAGGAAGTGGCCGGGATGAGACGGGTGTGTGGCAAATCGGGGTGGATCGTGAGGGGCTTGCAGAGACACGTCTCTCCTGCAGCACACTTTTACAGTATCTGCATTCGCCAGGGTCCCGATCACACCTTGTTCTCTGACTCGTGGCAGACACTGCTATGCACGAAACACACAGGATGCCCGTGAGTCCTGCCTCTGTGGAGCTTCAGTGCCCATGGTCACGCCCAGCCCCTCCTGTCTTGGTACATGGGGCTTTGCCCCTGCTCACGAGTGTGGTCCTGCATGGCCTCTCACCTAGAGAAGCAGGTCTCTCAGGCTGCCCACTGGACACAGAGGTCATGCACAGCACTGCTCATGCAGCACCCACCTGCCTGAGTGCTGATAACCCAGGCCACTCTCCAGATGTCTACAAAGCATGCAGTGTCTCCAGGGCCAACTCCAGGGACCAGGACCTGAGCAGGCCCTTGTTCCTGCTGGATGCTCTCTCTGCTGTGGCAGTGACTCCTGGAAGCTCATAGCCCTCCCTACTAGACAGCTGGGCCCACTGCCATGCTACCACCCCCAGCACACCCTGAACTTCTGCCCAAGTCCTTCTCCTCAGTGGTCCTGGGCTCCTCCTTTTGAAGACCTGAAGAGGCATGCTGGGGCCACTGCCACCAGCTCTGTCCTGTCTTCACCTGGCCCTCTCTGGAGCACAGGGAGCAGTGCCTTCCAGGCTGCCATCAGGCTTTTGGTCACTGTTTCAGGCACTAATCACTGATCACAGCTATGATTGTGTGTTCAAGATATTTTTAGCCCATGCCATCTCTAAAATACCAGGACATATCTGGAAAGAATGCTCTCCAGCTCACCATCACCCCTGTCATGAGAAAGGTTCTGAAGCCCATGCTCTCCAATCAGTTGTTCCCAGACAGGGAAGAGCTAGAGCTCTCAATTTCCCACCAGTCCCATACCCTGCTTTCCCCAGCTGTACCAGCCCCCTGTGCTGGCTACTGTCCTCTGCTGGGCACCTTTGCTTGGCAGTGTTCAAGGTACTCTGAGCTGACACTCTGACCTAAAAGTTCTTTCTCATTTGATGCACAATGTTTAAACCTCTTAAGTGCATTCTTCCTGGACCTGAAGTTCCTGGAAGGCAGGGCTGTACAGAAGGATCGGGAATGTCTGCGCGTCAGAGCGCATTCTGCAAGCAGATGCGGCTCGGCCGCTGGGGTGGACTCGGGCCCCCTCGGATCAGGCACGGGACCCAGCAGCCCGGGGCCTGATCTCACCTCGTCTTCTGCACCTGAACTCTCGGTCGTGGCACACTGGTGTTACAGGTAGGCCCTGGGGGTATGACCCAAGTGCCCCATGCTGGGGAAGTGACCGGTGCCTGGTTGGGCCGCACTCACTTGGGGAGGTGGGGGAGGCCGCGCCCCCTTCTGTGGACGTGGCCGGAGGCTTCGTGTCTGGCACTGGCAGAGGCACAGGCCTGGCCATTGGTGGTGGCGGTGGTGGCGGCAGCATCGGGGTGGGAAGGAATGGGTTGTGCACCTTGCCTTGGCTGCTCCCGTTGGGCTGTGGGGCAGGGAGGAAACACACACAGGAAAGAGAAGAGACACGCGTCAGACAGCATCAGCGACTTTCAAAACCCGAAGACCCCTGAGCACAGCTCATAACCACCGCTGGCTGCTCATGCTGCTGCCTGCTTCCTTCCAGGGGATGGCACGCAGCAGGACACACACTCCCTATGTGTAAAACACTCTGCCCGGCCCACCGCCGCTTTCATTTCCGGGTCCGAACGTGACTGCCAGTGACAAGGGCCCTGGGTCTGTCACCTGGTCACTGACTTCTGCTGGAACACTGCTGCTCCACATTAAGGTCTACAGTTAGAATGGTTCTCACAATGACTAAACATTTATCGGACAGCTGAGTGGTTCACGGACTGTAGTCTCAGACCTCAGCATCTCTTTGCATAAATAAAATGAAGTTTCTCAAGTATGCATTTGGGATGTATCTTAACCTTTCAAAGTTGATCTTATATAACATTTAATAAATGTGTTAAGTGAACATAAAATTTTTCTTTCATATATTGTATAACATCAGGCAGAGAATTCTGCTAGGCAAAAGCACCATTACTAATTTTGATTTAAATTATACAGATATACGTCAAGGGAGTCATATGTGTTAGTGGACTAACAGCTCTTGAAGAAAAGAACGTTTCCTTCTGAAAAGAGCAGTGAAGTCCACCATGCTCAAGGCTGTTAGGGCAGCCCCAGGAAAACACCTGTCACAGCCCCACCAACTTTGGGTCAAAATGAAAACCTGGGCATCTGATGGTCACATAAGACAATGTCAGGACTTAAAATCAGGTTAGAAATTCAGGAGTCAGAAGCCTGGCCCTGGTGACCTCTGAGATGTGTTTTCATTGCTTCCTGAGTGGCTTTTTGGACAGAATTTCCAGATTTCATCAGTGATGCTGTTAAACCAATAGGGACAGCTCAGACATAGGCTGCAGCCCTGAACTGAGGCCTGGCTATGCAGATCCTGCTGCCCAGGCTCCTCTCAGGAGCCTAACAGTCCTGCAGCAGGGCCACTGTCCCCGCCTTGGGCGCTGAGACCACAGCGCTGCTCCTGAAAGGCCATCTTGTCTGACTGTCCGAGCGGGTGCTTTCTTGCCAGCGCGCCTGCCTGCCTGCCCGCGCGTGGCTTCTGAGTGCACCGGGAGGCCCTAAGTGAATGCTTAGAAGAAGCTGGCGAACAAACACAGAAGCACAAAGGGGGAAAGGCACCATATTGATCTGTTGTCCAGACATAAATGTATCTGCTCACACATCGCCAGACATAGTCAAAGTGCCCGGCCTGCTCAGATGTGCAGAGTCAGGTATTTCTGCAGGACTGGAAACAGGATGGGCCGGCGGGCCACAGAACTGGGGCAGAGTGACAGTAACACTGCCAGCCTGTGCCTCCTGTGTAGTGTGGGGAGGAAAGCACGGTGGCTCTGGCTTCTGCTGGTCTTTCCTGACTGCTGCCATTTCTGGCTTTGGGATACAGCTATTCACGGCAAACAGTTAGCTCTGTATTTTTAATAAGATTCATGCTTTTTAAAAGTTACTTTCATATTTGGAACATTATTTCACATCATGACTCTGGTTTATTTGAGAGAAAATAAAAACATTCATTCAAAGCTATTGAATATGGTTTAGCTTTATACAGAGATAAGTGGGAAAGATAACTATTCGCAAAAATAACAAACCATAATAAACGGTGCCTCTAGCATCTTGAGTTCAAGTACTGGTCAACTTGATCTGAAGTGTTAGAAGACTGTATTTTTTAAAAATATCAACTTGGCTGATCTGAAACATCTGTCCCCTGCCACTCCACCTCCCTCCACAGCCCCAGATCACTATTTAAAATTACTCGGTCTTTCTATTTTGTTAACTGTGTGTGTCCTGGGGTTGGAATGTAGGCAGTGGAATTATCAGCTTGCAGGTTTTAGAGGGTTACGTGCTTCGCCCTAGTGGTGATTTACATCCTCCACTCAACAGTTGCAGACATAACACAAACACGGTTGTCAGCCCTGGCTAATCGCTCCTCAGAGCAGGTGAGCTTTCCCAGTTCAGGAGGACGATGGCTGTGGCCTCGGTCCCACGACAGCACGGAGCACACGCCCTTCCAGTCACAAGGCCTTCCCTGTTATTTCTACATCCGGTTAACAACTCTACGGAAATTTAAGAAAAGAGGTTTCCTTACATTGAGGAACCCCACCTGTCCGGCCTGCTGACCAGCGTCAGGGCAGACAAGTTGGACGAACTCTTTCAGTGTCTCCTGAGGGTGGTAGCGGATGGCCGGATGGGAGAAGTAAGGCCCGGGCTGCTGGATGATGGGGGACGTTGGGAAGTGGAGCGTCGACGGCGTTGCATGCGGGCTCGCTGTAGGGAGAGAGGACAGCAGGTTAGAGGAGGATGCGGCCTCGCCATGGCCGCACCTGCCTGGGCGGCCCGTTACGGGCGATCGAGCCTGGCTGACGTCGGCCCACTCAGGTCTGGTCAACTTCCTGCCTCTAAGACAAACAAGGAAGTGAGATTAGGGTTGAATTTCAGGCTGGCCACTTGCAGTGGACATGAGTTATGCAGACATTAATCATCCCTGGTGAAGATCAAGCTTATTCATTACCTTAAGAGCATTTTTAATGAGGCCAGCAATAAAAGATGTATCTGGTAGATTAGACCTGATTTAACTGACATTACACACGACAAATCCTAGTTTGCACACATAGGTCGCCTTTCACACTGCTGACAATAACTCACGGTGGGAGTACTTACACCCCTTTCAGGAGAATTTCCAGGGACTACCTCAGGAAGAAATGTTTTTGAAATATGTAGTAAATGCTCTCTTAATAAACCTGAAGCTGGGGGCTCACTTTATATGGAGGGTTTCTGCTTTTTTTTTTCTTCCTGTTTTGAAGCCGATACAGAAAATTCAGAGCAGGGTAACCCACAGGCCGAGTAGGGGTGACCCCTGCTAAAATGTTGGCTCTCAGCCCATAAAAACTAAAAACTGGTAAAGACTCAGACAGTTATGGCTCCCTTCCACTCAGGCCTTGTACATTTGCACATTTGTACAAGAAGGTTGTGTTAGCTACGAAACTGACCATGGGATGCCTAGTACTTTTTCTAAGACAACATCTGCCCTCCAACTGGAAGGACAACTGCTGAAGAGGCTGGAGGAGAGGAGAGCATGTGTCAAGCTATGGCAGAAGTTTCCACTTGCCAGCGAAGGGGAGAGTGTGCCAAATGAGAGGACTGAGCATGCAAACCTTTCTGTACTTCCTACAGTTTCAATCTGTGAATGGAAGGAGCCCTGCAAAGAGAACACGGGATACGTGTGGAAAAAGGGCGCTGCACCCCGTGGGCCCCCCTGGCTGGGGGCAGCTTGCGGTGTCATGGGAGCACAGCCGCAGCAGCACGCATTGCTTTCAGAGGGAGAGCCGGGCTTTGGGGAGCAAAGTCCCTGAGTCCAGCCCACGCCTTTGCTGTGGGGCGATGGAAACTTTTCATTCCTCGAGTTTAGTGGAGCCCAAACCGTACAGCAGAGGGGCCCTGGACGCAACCTGAGAGCCAGGAGCCTCCGCACATTTCCCTCCAACTTAACCTTCTCCAGGCTTCCCATCTTAGCACACGGCTTTTCTGTTCTTCCTTCCTTCCTGCTGTATCCTCGGAACCAAGTCCAGCACTTCACAAATATTCCTTCATTGTGCAAATAAATAACTGAGAAGAACAAAACTCTTGGAGCTTGGTATTGGTTCCTTGGCGGTTTGTCTCTCTTGGTATCAAGGCCATTTGGTCATGATTGCTGTAACTTCGTGGTCAGTCGTGGGGCTGGGGAGGGCTGCTTTATCAAAGCTGCTCCTTTATAAAAGCTGTTCAGACTATTCTGAGTCGTTTTTATTTTCACAGAAATGTAAGAATCAAAATGCTAATCTATGAAAAATGATGTTGACAGTTTAATAAGGGACTGTGTTTTCTGATCTTTATTATTTTTTTCTATTCATTTTTGGTTTTATTGTCTTTTATTTCTAATTTCTTAAGGAAAAATATGAGGCTATTTCATAACTTTCTTCTTTTCTAATAAATATACTTGGTATTAAAAAAAACTCCACTTCTTCACCAGGTAAAAAGAGCCAGGCAGCTTGTGGAAAATAGTCCAGGCTTCTTGCTAAACTCCATCATGGTCTCTGATTCAAACACAGAAGCCCAAGAGCCAAGTAGGCTCTGGCCAGCTCTCACCTTGGAAACTGTGCTGCTGGCTTACAAGAACCCAAGGATTTCTTCACGAACCACAGTGAAGTCGTCCTGGCCGGAGGGAAGAAGCTCTGCCCTCAAGACTGGTGTCTGACTACATGACCTCTAAGAAGGGTGGAGGGTGGTGTTTCTCCACCAGGCTGGCGTGGACAGAGCTCAGTGGGACAATACACTCAGCTTCTGCAACGTGTCAGGCACCAAGACAGCGGCTGCGTGGTGGAGAGGCCCTGAGAAGGGCCCGGGTCACCTGCCTGTCCCCAGGACTCCAGAGGCTCAGACAGGAGGCTCACAAGTTTGAGCCCAGGTTTGGCAATTTAGTGACTTAGCGAGATTCTGCCACACAATAAATTCAATTCCTGTTCCCTCCCTCTCTCTCTCTCTCTCTCTCTCTCTCTCTCTCTCTCTCTCTCTCTCTCTCTCACACACACACACACACACACACAGCACCCCAAGAGGCTGACTTTGATGACACAGAGGCAGAGGGGCACTGCCTCAGGTGCTAGCAGGAAGTGATTGGCAACTGTTAGGTAAAGAAATCCTGCTTTAATTTTGTAACTTGAACAACTATTTCTAAGATGACAATATGTAATTTATCACCTAGTGATTTCTTACTGCTTATTTTTTTGAAATTCTGAATTTTTTCTACCTTTTATTATTTTGCTTTTGTCTCTTTAAATAAAATTTTTAAAAAACAGGAAAAAAAAAAAAGAAATCCTGGGGGCAAAGCCAGTGCTGCCCAAGGAAGCAGCCCACTGCAGTGACAGCTGGACATGTAAGGTTCAAAAATGGTGACAGTGGTGTCTCCCCGCTGACCGCTAAGAGCCATACCTAACCTTATTTTGTCACTTTTAAATATGTAAGGAAAGTCATCAGCTACTTAAATTTGACTTTAGTTTCCTTATATTTCACTAAAATGATTTATTCACCTTTTCCTTATGGCATGAAGTTTAACACAAAACCTAGACTATATGGTGCTGCATGGAATTAGTCCTGCAATGACTGATTTGTCAGGATCAGCTACTCCTCAGCTCCAGGAAGTCACCCAGCCTGTGGCTTCCAGCTAGAGAGTGCTGAGCGTGCAAGGGCCATGCTGCAAACCTCTGCCTAGCTGGGGACACCGTTCAGCCGCCAGCGCACTGCAAAGCGGGGTGCAGATCTCCAAGGCCCTGGGCTTTCCCTTCCTCAGTGGAAAGAGCGATGCTTCCGAGGTGGAAGATTCTGTTTACTGTTACAAATACCTGCCGTTTCTCCACAGGAAGTTGTTCTCTTCTTCTGGACGCTCAGAGCTCAGCTCGCCAGTGTCTCGTTTTTTCTTCTTTCTTCTCTACTCCTCGTTTTCTCTCCTTATCTTGGCTTCACTTTATTTTATTTATTTATTTATTTATTTATTTATTTATTTATTGCTGCATTTGGGATCGAACTCACAACCTCACGTTTACCAGGGTGGCCCTTAGCCAACTAAGCTAAACCCCAGAGCATTGGCTTCATTTTAAAAAGAGTCACCAAGTCAGATCAGACAGTGAATTCACGATGTGTCCTTCAAGACGGCCACACCAGGCCTTGCAGGAGAGGAACTGCCCACTGTGCGTCCAGCACGATGCTGACGAAGGCGCCAAGAATGGTATGGAGTCCCAGTTTGAGATGAAGAAGAACGTCTCCTATGGATGTGTGTGTGCGAGTAGTTGACACAATAAAAAATTATAGCACATTATGTAAATGCGTATTTAGATCCTTTAAAATGTGCATTATTTACTTGAGAGCCAATAAAGGCTTTCCTCAAGTGGCCACAGCTTATTGCAGTGCATCCGTCTGCACCCGTGTTGACGGTAATGCAATTATGTGTATTAAAAGGCTACAGAAGTGGCTGCTTCTGGGGCCTAACACTCTGAGACCCAGGGCTGGGAGCACAGCATCAGACGCAGGCACTCCGGGAGGCTCTCAGAACTAGTTTAACCTTTAACTAGCGGCCAAATCGGTTTAGAGCAACTGCCTGGGCTTTCCACCAGGCATCCAAAAAAGACAGGATAGAAGGAAACGCGACCAGTTTCTCAAGCTGGAACTGCTCACACTTCCTGAACAGAGTCACCATGACGAGACTGCGGAGAACCAGAACTTTCCAGTTGGCTTGGGTGTAGGTATTTGTCGCTAAGTGATCCTATTACTGAGCACTTACACTACACAGGAAAAGAATGCAGGTCACACAGCTTGGTTTGCTTGTTTCCTCCCAATGCCTCAATTCTTTAAAATGGAGAAAAAACTAAACATTCAAAGCAACTGGATACATATATATATTAAGCTTCAGACTGCTTCCTCCTCCTTTCCAAGGCAGCCTTTGGGGGTGCAGCGGGAGGAGAAGGCCCAGGCACCCTGCAGGGCTGTGGGGGATTGGCAGAGGCTCTGACTGGAGCGTCACGTACACTCGTGTCTCAGTGGCACTTGTCCAGGACTGGAGTACGTGACACAGTGGGGTGAGAAGATGCCACACAAGAGGTGGTGGCACCAGGGAGGTGACCAGATGGGTGTGGTACCTCGTAGTTTTGTGCTTTGAAGTTTTAGGAAAGAAACAGAAGAAAGCAACCTCTTCTTACCATTTCCAGAGGTTTTCCTTAGGCTCAGCCTCCTAGAATTCTACGGACCCTTCTACATTTTTCCCTCAAACCAAAATTTTATGGGTAGAAATGTGTTCTCTGTACCCCTGACATTGCCTAATTGCTTTATTCCTTGTCCGTGAACCATGGTAGAGTCTCACAGACTGGACAGAGCACTGGGATTCTTTTCACGTTAGCTTTGCTTTCTGGCACCAGACTCCTCTGCCGGAGGCGCCACAGAGAAGCTGCCAAGAGGCAACGTGAGGTAAAACCTAACTCCCTCCAGGTGCGGCGTGCACAAAGACAGTGCCAGACATGGGTTTCTTCCTGCACAGGTGGACATCCTGTGGTCACCATGCCGAGTCAGGGTGGCAGTGGGCTTCTGGTTGGTTTTCTTACCACTGTCACAAAAGGAGCTGTTCTTCTGTCTGCAGCAGTGAGGTGGCCTTCACAGGAAAGCAGACTTTCCCATTTGGCCGAGGGCGGCAGGAAGCATTCCCAGTACTCATATTCCTAGTAAGTGAAGACCTACAAGTGAGGCACAGCTCCAGGAGACTGCTGGAAGAAAAAAACCCACTTAAAAAAAGAAGCCTTCTAGAAGGGCAAATGGAACTTGGATTGTTTGGGTTGTCAACTACTGTGTACTCTGCTTCTTCAGAAATTCAAAACCACATGATAGAAAGCCATTATAGCCGACCTAAAGCTGACAGGGCCATCTTAATGGTCCATAGCTATAATTTATAAATCATGCATGAATCAGCCTGCCATTTGTGAAAGCCGAGAAGTTTGGAGTTACAGGATTTATTTTAACAGAGACACGAGGAAAGAGGAGTTGGCAATTTTCAAGCTTTGGGGAGGTGTTTTTTTTTTTTTTTTTAAAGAACAAAGCTTCAACTCAGGCAAGCTAAAGCTTTCCAGAATGAGTAGCTCTTATCTTTGACATCGCTGAGATGCACATGGGAGAACCTGGAAATGTCAACTGAGAAATAGACGATGCTGCGTGGTGCCTTGCAAAGCACTGCAAACACTGCAGTTCGCACACAGGGTACCGGGGGATGGCTGGACGGCTCTGTTCCATTTGAATTACCAGGTCTTCTGAGGGGACACCAAAGCCAGTGTCCTTCAGAAGAACCCACATTTTAGTTTAGTCTCTCTCACAGCCTGGCTGATGAATGCGGGAAAATTCTCCTCCGCTTCTCTCATCTCAAAATAGTCTGGATAAACTGTCACTGAGTTTCACCTGGTTTTAAGGTCTAGTGGGCATATGGAATCCAGTCTCTGGGGTTATACTTACAAATAGCTCATTTCCGTGGATCCAGAGAAAAACACTAAAATCTAAGAGATCTGAAATAGGGTGTAGGTGCCTGTAAAAGGACTCACCTTATGATGGTCCCAGGGTATTAGGTTATGGGCGTACCTTACTCAGCTTTAAGATGCTTTGGCTTTGGGAAGGCTGTAGAAATTTCAGTCTTAATAGGCTGGAGTGTGGGAATCCAGAGTTCATAAGACACGAACTCAGCTGTGGTCTAGACAGCACTCTCTGAACTGGGCACACCCACGAACTCACTGTGGAGCTGCTATGCACAATGCCACCCAACAGCTGTGATCAATGCAGAGATCAGGTGCCACCACCAGTAGGCACAGTGGACAGGACTGCAGTTCCATGAAGGAAACAGCTTCTAAGAGTATGCAGGTGATGCCAAGTCAGGAGAGCAGGTAGAAAGACAAGCCTAAGCAATTACTTGAGAGAAAACCTGACCACAAGACTGAAGGTTCAGATGTTAACGGGACAGGCAGGGGACCGTTAGTGACCCTGTGGGAGGCCGGGTGTAGTGCTGCTCAAGATGGCATCAGAAGCAGGCTTGGTGGATGCCCTGCTTGCTGGACAGTGGACTGGGCTGGACCTATGCTGATCACAGGTCTTAATAAGAAAGGGCAAAGAGCAGCAGACAAAGCCTGACAGTGAATACAAGGCCGTGCGGCGAAGAGCAGCTCTTCCCTCCCCAAATCTTTGGCTCCATGCTGAATTTGGGTCCCCATCTGAGGGTGTGATTATAAACACCGATTTCAGAGCCTTCTCCTGAACGAAAAGGTCTTTCTGAGTCCACCATGCTGACTGAGGACCTCCTCTGTGGTGGCAGATTTCGTCCTGGGGAGCTGTCCAGTACAGAGGGTGGGGCTGGGTTTTCATGCTGGCCTGGGCAGCAGAGAGCTCTCTGCGCCTCCTTTCCTCTACCGCAGAACGGAAAGGACCTGTCTGTGCGTCTTCCCGAGCGCAGCGCTTCCAGAGCTGAAGTCACTCACTCCCTGCACTGCTCTGGACAGAGCCGCTCAGCCCTTCTGGGCCTGCACTGACTTGGCTGGACAGCGAGGCTCAGGGATCCGGTGTGGGAGGCCCTGGAGGTTGGAATTAATGGACAGAGAGGCTCCTTCCACCAGAAACATGTGTGCTAAGCAGCACGGTGAACACTGAATTATCTCATATGTTCTGGTTGTTCCAAGAATAAATGAAGATGCAGGAAAAGCAAGCAGCCTCACACAGGGCAGTGCAGCAGTACCCGGCAGTGGAGTGAGAGGCAACTGCCCCCTTGCTTCTCAGGCTGGTGGCCTAAACTAGTGGTCACCGCCCAAGCCCAGTCTTGCTGCACTCTGCAAGCACATGGCAGCAGGAACAAGTCCTGGCCTGGAGCACACACAGCAGTGCACGGGCTTGGAGTGGTGGGGCTGCCACCACTTGGGGGACAGCTGTGCATTCTGTCTGCCTGGCACCTCTCGCCTTTCCAGAAATTGAGCTCTCAAGTCCCCAGCCCGGCCCCTGGTGAGCAGTAACCTGCTCCATCATTACCAGGCTGAGTTAGGGTGGCCATCACAGCCCCAGCCCGGCCCC